>JAUIRK010001026.1:507500-662460 GCA_030549495.1 Nectonema munidae
ATCATTAGTTTAGGCAGGTTCGAATACTATAGTTGTTATGCTTTCATGACATTCATACATTGAGAATAGTGGAACCTAACTACATCTGCGTATAAAATTCTCTGAGAACAAAATTTCTCCAATGTAAAATCAAATATAGAGGGAAACGTTCTAAAATTACAAGAATCAATTTTTTTTAAAAATTGCCTTTAACAATAGAATTACTAAGCGCTCAAATTGACCGTTAAGTTTTATTCCAAGATCTTTCTTGATTTGGGATCTCTTAATAGAATGCATTTGGCCAATTTTTCATATCCTATTTAGCAACTCAACTTTTTCACCATTAATCAAAATTACTATTTGGGAGCGTGAGTAAGGTTAGATGCTGGGTTTCGATAATTCAATGTCTTGGGTTCAATCCCCCATCAAGCCTACTTTCATTTTAGTTCGATATAAGCGGCATAATTGTGCCTTCTCAATGGAAAAACCCCACCGTACCTTTTAACAAAAAAAAATAGCTCTCTTTACTTTGCCGTCAAAATGATCTTATAAAAATTTTATAAATTTTATTTTGTGATACTTAATCTATTAAATGTAAAATTTTTATAAAATAATGTAGTTTAATTGAATATTTGAAACAAATAAATATGAAGTTTTATATGTTCATAATGTCACCAGAAATATATTTGCTTGCAAAGATTGACTTTATTACACACATCTAAATAAGTATTTTTTGATGTATATATACACAGAAAACAGCTTGTGACGTATGTTTTATCATCTAGAAAGCAATTCTTTTTACCCAAATTAATTATTCCAAATAAACTGTTCATTTTTCAAAAATTTTGTAAATTAAAAAATTTTAAAATAGGAACTTTCAAAGCATTTCGATCAAAAACTCTAAAAACTTGATATTTTGAACAAAAGTTACATTTTTCATTTTTCTTCTAAAAAAACTCCATCTTTCTTATTGTTTGTTTTTTAAGCAATAAATCCGTTGACTCAAATTGACCGTTAAGTTTTATTCCAAGATCTTTCTTGATTTGGGATCTCTTAATAGAATGCATTTGGCCAATTTTTCATATCCTATTTAGCAACTCAACTTTTTCACCATTAATCAAAATTACTATTTGGGAGCGTGAGTAAGGTTAGATGCTGGGTTTCGATAATTCAATGTCTTGGGTTCAATCCCCCATCAAGCCTACTTTCATTTTAGTTCGATATAAGCGGCATAATTGTGCCTTCTCAATGGAAAAACCCCACCGTACCTTTTAACAAAAAAAAATAGCTCTCTTTACTTTGCCGTCAAAATGATCTTATAAAAATTTTATAAATTTTATTTTGTGATACTTAATCTATTAAATGTAAAATTTTTATAAAATAATGTAGTTTAATTGAATATTTGAAACAAATAAATATGAAGTTTTATATGTTCATAATGTCACCAGAAATATATTTGCTTGCAAAGATTGACTTTATTACACACATCTAAATAAGTATTTTTTGATGTATATATACACAGAAAACAGCTTGTGACGTATGTTTTATCATCTAGAAAGCAATTCTTTTTACCCAAATTAATTATTCCAAATAAACTGTTCATTTTTCAAAAATTTTGTAAATTAAAAAATTTTAAAATAGGAACTTTCAAAGCATTTCGATCAAAAACTCTAAAAACTTGATATTTTGAACAAAAGTTACATTTTTCATTTTTCTTCTAAAAAAACTCCATCTTTCTTATTGTTTGTTTTTTAAGCAATAAATCCGCGCTAAAACCGAATAAACATTTCTTGAATACTAAATTTTTCTTTCCAATTAAGTACTAAATTTGATCGAATCTGTTAAATCGAGACTCATTGATTGAAATATGGCGTCATAACAATTGAAGACAAACATATGTGAGTAATGCACAATTTTTTCAGTGCTTTACAGCGAGTGTTTTAATCGGCATATTTGATAAGCAAGGAAGGGTCCTACAACTACAACCCTACGATTTTTGGATATCCATGATAATTTTCTACAAAACATAAATCGAGTTTATCCAATATATTTTCATTTTCTGTGAACTGACAAATTTTGATCTCCTCCATGTTATATAAACTCTTTTTTCTACTTTATTTTTTTTATTTTACTATTCTCCATTTTGAATTTCCTAGTCTCATATTTTACATTTGTGAATAATCCCTTCAAATTATTTATATATCAGATGATTAAAATTCCTATCAATCACATCCGCGTATAAATGAGATTGACGTATGAGAAATGTTCCCTGAGACAAAGTCGCAAAGAAGGAAACGAGACTGACAAGTTTCCATTATAATTTTTAAGGCGTGCGCACTGTAAAACGTTATATGTTGAATATAAATTTAAATATAAGCTTTGGCTTGTTTTTGAAAAAAAATGGCTTCCATTAGAAGCATATCTAAACTTCTTAATAGGAATAAGTTTGATTATATACAAACGCTTTTGGAGATGCCTTTAAGTTATGCCTGCAGGCATAGATCAATAATATTTGGGATATGATATCGCTTTCCGATATTGACATGCTACACGAGATTTCGTAAACAAAAAAACGCGCTTACTTCTCGCTAACTTGAGATAATTACGAGAATTATTGATAACTACTATCTTATTATTAAAAGCGTATGTGTAGGCGTGGTGAGTAAGGTCGGTTAGATACTTGGGTTCAATACCACAAGCTCTCGGATTCGATCCCGCCTATCTAACTAACTTAGTTGTAGAGAAAAACTCCTTTTGGCTGTTGTCGAAATGTCGTCTTGATTGTCAACGATTTCTCGCTTTGTTTCTGAAATTTCGTGTCCCTTAATTTAGATATGTGACGTAACTGTCTTTTTCCGAAAAAATTATTATACAATAAACCATCTGTGATATGGCTAACCGCAAAAAGGCGTATCTGAGAAAAAGTTTTTCCAGGGGGTTGGAAAAACTTAGAAAAAAAATTCCTCCAAATTATTTAATTAATTTAAATATTAAATATCAATTTTCTGTGGAATCTGGTTTTTTGAATTTGAGGGTAGAAAGACACAACTAAAGCATGAGACATTGGAAGCTGACAAATTTGAGACAATTTTGTCAAGAGCGATATGATACAGAAAAGTTAGAAACATTCATCAGCAAATTGAGGATAGACGTTTTTAAGGGAGCCTATTGTTGTATAACTAATTTATTGTATTAAAAAACATTTACTAAAATTTCGTTTCATAAAATATAACTTATATTCAGCATTATTCAGAATTATAAATAAAAAAATTAAAAAAAGTTTCGATATTGCAATAATGTTGTAAAAAACTATTTTTTATAAAAATTTTCTTATTTATGTGTGTATGTGTGTATTCATTCTTTAAAAAAATTTCAAGCGGAATATTTTTTTAGAATATGCGCTTGATCAAAAGTTAGATTTCACACGTTTTCTTCTTTCTTTAGACATAACAAATTATTTTTTTTTAAAAATTAGAATAAAAATTTACGACTTAACTTGAATTATCGTAACTGATGTTCTTATTGAGAGTTTAGAATTATGAGATACGCTCAAGAGACGTAAAATTAATGAAAATATTGTCGGTGATAATATAGTCTGATCTCGAAGGAAGTCCAGAGGGGTTCTCTTTTTTTAAATTTTGGTAATTATGTTCTTGTATAGGCAGTATTTTTTTAATATTCTAAACTTTATTATTAACAGCTAAACGTTTCTCTCAGCCTGTTTCAGAATGCTTTTCTTTAGTAATATATATATATATATGCTTTGTAAGCCTCACTATGAAGTAGTTATAGGGAAATGAATGATTTCTTCAAATAATTGAAAACATTTTTATGCCATTTTCGTTATTTTCATTTTTTAGGAACAATGCCGCTTTCACAAAATGTTGATCCAATCATATCGATAGTAACAGAAGCATCTCGTAACGACAATCAGAAAGAAGAAGAAAAGCTCTGCTCTAAGCAGCACCTTTCCTCATCAAAGAGCACCAAATCTTCAATTTCTCCCTTTCCCACAAGAGATTATTCGATCGATGAAAAAACAAATTTAATTTTCAATGAGTTCTTGTGCCAAGACTTGGAAAGTCTGGCAGCAGAGAGAGGAATCAAAAATCATGATGGAGTCTTCATCAAAAGGCTGAATCGCAAAAAGAAGCCTCCTTCCTTCAAGTACAGCAAGCACAAAATTTGTCGCCAAAAGACGTACAGCTTATTCACGAAGCAAGACAGTATAAACGAAGAAGAAGACATCGAGGTAGGCGCATTATGGCGGAAACAAGAAAAATCGCAACTCGTTCGTCCAGCGCAAGGCGACAAAGGTCAAAGAAGTTTTGGAAAGGACGATAGTAATGGAGCTTTAAAAGTAATTCACACTTCAAGGAAGAGCGTTTGAAAAAATGATTCTTCATTATTTGTGTTTATTTGTTGAACGTTTATCATGGGATTCTTCGCCTTTCACACTGTTCATACAATGGAAGAAAGTCGTGGCAAAGTTTCTGGGGGAAGATTTACTCACTGTACAAGTCAGTTTCATCATTGGGTGGAGAGTTTCGTATACTTTCCTTTTTCGCCCGTCTACTTATGCCAGCCCATATACTGATAATATTCATACTTCTTGCATTTAACTCTGTAATGATCTACTACTCCATTTTAAGAGATACTGATGAATGCCAATCTTTTTTTTCTAGCAATAAAATAATTTTCGCATGTTGTACACTTCATTTTGGATATTCTTTTAAAATGACGGAAGAAAATATGGGGCAAGAAAAAATTCCATGCTAAAATGTGTGCGTGCACGTGTAAAAAATGGCCTAAAACAGAGAGAGACTTGTTGCATTGTCAAAGCTTATTATTTATACAATAAGATTTCACATTGGAAAATTTAGATTTTCAGCCCAATGATTTCTTTAAAAATATTAATTTATAAGAACTTATAGAGATAATTAATTTATTAGGAGCGAACAAACTTTCTATGGGATTTCTTTCATTCAAACTCAACATTTGCAATCAAAAAATGTAAAGCTGAAAGGAATAAGAAATATTGTCAAAGTGATTTTGAAATTTGAGGAAGAAGAATATTAAAGATGATTATTTCGTATCTTTCAAAATTGCACAAAACAAGTTCCACAATAATAATAATTGAGGAATTTAATTTCTTTTAATATTTAACACCTGGCTGGTCATTATTCTTGCTCACTTGCGTAATAAAGACAAATAAGTTATTGATGTTTTTTCGATATATAAAGTTCTTTCTCATTTTTGATGAATTTGCTAGAGTACAGGAAGCAAAAAATAATGACACTGTGATTTCATATTAATTCTGCAATCTGCAAATAAAAACATGTGTACTGGAAGAAAACAAAACTGAGTGCACTACATTTATATTTCGGAGACTATTTATGGTAGGCAGACATTTGGACGAACATAAATTCAGCAAACTCCACGATTTGTCATGTAACTTCTAGTAGATAAAATTATTAATCACCAGATCGAACCAAAGTCAAAAAGTCCATTTTTTTTAAATAGAACAAAAAGCCATTTTAAGCTATTTTAAAATATATTTTCTTCTGTTTTTTGGATTTTTTTAAGTCATAAATAGTCAACAAAAAATTTTAAAGACAATAAAAAGGCAAGCATTTATTTTGTGTAAAACTGTTTTTAGAAAACCAAAAATTAAAATATCTTGAATGATTATTATTATTCCATGTTTAATTGGTAATTATTATCATTCAAAACTTGAATTTACACTTATTTTCTAATTTTTAATGTCTATAAATAATTTTCATCATAAATTTGTTTTTGATTTTGAAATAAAGAAGGAAAATATAAAAATTAAAATTTTGAATAAAATTACCTTTATAAAATTTCGAAGATATACTCAATAAAAGAAAATAAAGTCTAAAAACATTTAAGAAAAACAAAAAGACAGGGTGAACCAAATTTAAACTAGTCTGAACTAGATTTTCTTTTGTTTTTTGGAATTTTTTAGGTCATAAAGTTCAAAAAAGTCTATTTCAACAAATATTTAAAAAACCATTTCTTGAATCAAAAATATTATTTGAAAACTATAGTTATCTTACTTACATTTAAAATTTGTTATTAATCTAGGAAGCAAGTCTTTTTATTGAAAAACTTCAAATTATTCTTTAGGTCAAAAAAATTTTAAAAAGTCTAAAAAATATGATTTTGTAGGTTTAAAATTGTTTTTCTTGTGGAAAGATAAGAAAAATTACGCTTCAGGTTTACTCGAAGTAAAGAAACGTCAACAAAAATAAGCAAATTGAATGTTCATTTTGGGTGAAATGTCCGTTCGTCTAAAACTCTCTTCGGCCAAATGCTCTAAATGAAATTCATATATCATTGAGTTACATCAATTCTTTGGCGTAAAAAGTTCACGATTTGGTCATAAGAACAGATTTATTAAAAGCATGATTGTAAAATATTTTGTAAATCTTTCGACACCGACAATCCAATTTACAGAAGTCTAAATCTACTCCGAATATTCACGAAATTGTGTATTTATTTGGGTTTGGATGAAGTATGAAAAATTGAAATCCTATTCTGATCATATTCTTATTATCGAAATATCAAAAAAGATAAATAACTAAAATTAAAACTGAATATTTCAAATTTAAAAGTCATAGATAGAAGTCACTTTTTTCTACTCCTACTCATGAATTTCAAAAGATTTGAACTCTGAGTCTGACTGCTCATTCTACAGCTGATTTTGACTATTCACATTTATTCCTCAATTTGGATAAAAGTTGACAAATGCTGAACCAATTTCCAAATAGGCCAAATTTGAAATTAAAACTAATTAGCATTAATGTTAGTGCTACAGGTATTAGAGGTTTATTACATACATGCCCACTGACTGTATGCCTAATGCACATTTTTTTTATGATTATAAGGACAAAAACTGATTTATTGAAAGAAGATGACCAATTTGCATATTTCCACATTACTTTACTTTTGTTCTTGCCTTTATTTGTTATTTACTTTAAATAGACCTTTTAAAGCAGCCCATATGTTCAAAACACTGGTCACAAAAGTGGGAAAAACTTCTATGTGAAGGCTTTGCATATGTTGTCAACAGAAAGAAGGAGAATCGTAAATATTGGAGATGCGGAAAACGGGATTCTTGCAGTGCCAGCATTGTATTCACCACATTCACCAGACGAAAGTCCGCGACTGTTCACTGAAAGTTAAAGAAAGCATAAAAGAACGATCGCTGCATTCTATTGAAGGCACATTTTCCGTGATCAACCACTCTACAAGTGATTTATATGTGGTGCTTTGCCCAAAAAAATAATCAATAGCTCGTAGTGTAAGACGTGCAGAGTCCGTGTTAATGGAGATGAAGACCCCAACTGTGACTACAAGAGGTGATAATTTTCTACACCTACGAATCAGAAAGTATGAGAATTTATTTTACTATAAAGAATTTGGGCATTTTACGAGCAAAAACAAGTGGTTTAGTGATGGGACATTTTCCTGTGCACCAGTTAATAAACAACTTTACACAATTCATGCCTCTGTTGCCGCAAGCACAAAGTTACCACTACTCTACTGTATCGTATCGAACAAAGACAGGACAGCCTAGGAAGAACTATTTGAGTTCTTAAAAGAACGTAACAAAAACATATATCCAGGGTCTGTTACAATGGATTTTAAACAAACAGCGATAAAAGCTTTAAGAAAATGTTTCCCAAATGTCCAGTGCTCTGGCGAAAAATCCAAAGCCTTGGTATAGAAATCATGTATTAAAACGAATACAAGCATTAGCTTTTGTTCCGCCAAGTGATGTTATTGATCTATTTCGAGATTTTAAGAAATGCCCCTACCAAGAAACCGACGCAGATTTGAGTGAGTTCTTTTGAAATAACCTGGCTTGACATCGTTCAGTGCGGCCTGCGAAGACGACCAGTATTCGACATTGAAACATGGAATGTTTTCAACAGAATCGAGTCAGTCTTTCAAAGGACCAATGTCCAATAATTCCCTGGAAGAATGGGACCAACCTTTCAATGAAAGAGTTGGCGTAACTCACCGAACCATCGAAAAACTAGTGAAAAAATTTAAGCTGGAACAAGTCTTTTAGTAGTCTTTAGTAGAGGATATATCAAGAATTAATATGAAATATGCTGGACTAAATGAAAGAATAAATAAAGTTTATGATAAGTATGACAATAGTACACGTTTGGCTTATCTAAGGCCTATCACGCATAATTTCTAGTGTTAAAAATGTCATTACTTTTCATCTGTGTCATAACTTTTTTTTCATATCTGAATTTAGCTAAACCAATGAAAACTGTCTTTAAACAGATGAGTCTGATTGATAACTATTTTGGGAATTAAACTTATATTTAAAGGTGAAAATTATCATTGGAAGTTAGACATTACAAAATAAAGTTTACATCAAAATCATGTTATATTTTATCAAAAGTAAAATGAAAACTGTCATAGTATGGAAAAAAGATGCAACATTTATTCATTTGTTGATGGAAAAATATCATCATCATCATCATCATCATCATCATCATCATCATCATCATCATCATCATCATCATCATCATCATCATCATCATCATCATCATCATCATCATCATCATCATCATCATCATCATCATCATCATCATCATCATCATCATCATCATCATCATCATCATCATCATCATCATCATCATCATCATCATCATCATCATCATCATCATCATCATCATCATCATCATCATCATCATCATCATCATCATCATCATCATCATCATCATCATCATCATCATCATCATCATCATCATCATCATCATCATCATCATCATCATCATCATCATCATCATCATCATCATCATCATCATCATCATCATCATCATCATCATCCATAAAGTTATCTTTTATCTCTTCAATGCTAAAATTCTTTCATTTCTTGTATACGTACTTTCTGATTTGATATCTTACTCTCCCCGCTATTTGGAGTTGTTGCAACAATTGTAGTATCTTTAGAGCGTGTTGCTCTTAAGCTTTTCAAGACATTTTAAAATTGGCGGTTCTTTCTTTCGAAACTATATCACATTATAAAGTATTATGCTTATAAAAAAACTCTTTGAAGGTAGAAGAATATCGACTAAACCTGTTAGTTTCCTTGCCTTCCAATCAGAAGCTTGTTTTAGAATATCATTGAAGCGTTCACAGTTGTTATTGATTGGTCCATTTCATTTTATAACTTTTTTCACTCATTTTTATGTTCTCTTTCAGTAAGGGAATCACCCTTGTCTCGAAGTAGGTTATGAAACCTTTAGGAACATGATTTTGTATTATGTCTTTTGTCAACATAAGTTTTGTTTCAAAAGTCAAGAAGTTTAGGATGTGTTCGCCTCGGTTAGACTAAGTTAGTTATTTTCATATTTCAAAAAAAAAAATTTTTTTATCTCGAAAGTACTTTTTTCTTTATATTTTGCTTTAAATTAAGTATAAAATATTAAAACTGTACTAAATGATAGGGTGGGTTATTTGCAAAAAGATTTCTGTAAAATTTCAAAGGTTACTTTTGAAAGGGTTTTTTATTGGGGTATTTTAACCAGAGGCTTTTTAAGAGTATTTTTCGTGTTTTTTTTTTAAAAAATATATATTTTTTTCCTCATTTCATTTATTATTATTGCTTTTTGGCGAATAATCCGAATAGCGAATTGTCTTACAGTGAAAGAATTTTGGAAAGAGTTTTTATACTGTGAGTTTGTTTGCTCCAACTTGTTCAGTAGGTATTTTTGGGGATTATTACGACCAGATAGAACAGCAGAATTGTTACATCCTACAATTTATAAATATGATTTCCTTTGCAAGTTTTAGTATGTCAATATGATCAAATGATTTCAACGAAGTATTAAAAACAAAGGTTTTTCCCTGTTGTCTCCACGTTTTATTATGTAAAATTAAACACGGATCAAACATTAATTAATATAAAAAAGTATCAAATTGGATACACACGTGAATATCTAGTTATGGTTGCAATTCTTAATTGAACAAACAAAATTATCGTGGTTGCATCAAGTTTTCATCCATTTAAAAGGGTGCAATGGTTTTTGCCCGGTTCTTGGTCAAAAGTGCCGAAAACCAAAACGGCCGAAACGAATATGGATGAGAACCAAAACGGCCGAAAGCCAAAACTTAAATATAAGCATACATATAATAATCAATCAATATAATTGAAAATAAGCACAATATAACTAAGCGACCTTTAGCACATTCCTCGTATGAAATGAGGTTTCATAAAAAAGTGAATCCAATTTTTCTAGCAAATATAAAAATTTTAAATATAGATTTGATTCGCTTCCAATTGGTTATATATATTTTTGTAATATTAGATTACAAACACAATGTAATAAATTTAAAAAATATTTTTCAACATTTTATTCATTGTGTGTGTGTGTGTGGACATTATGTCCTTTGACATTTTGCTTGCCTTGAAAGAATGTTACAAATTTGCAGAAATAGTTAAAGGCGCTGCGAAGAAGAGGCCAATGTTCACTAATTCAAATGCATAACATTTGATTCCACCGAAAAATGACTTAAATAACAGCAATCACTAGAAATCTACCAATTTTTTAAAGTTCATTTTCTAAAAAATTCAATTTAGGTGGTGAGCCTTTGAATCGGTAGCTCTAAAATTTAAGCTTCATTAGTTTTCATAATAGATCTGTCACTGGATATGACTGACACCATATTGTAATTTTGCATGTAACTTATTCCAATTTTTGTGAGAAATAAATATTTTTTTTGGAATATTTGTGGATGAATATTGGATTCACATATTTGTTTTTTTTGTAAATAAAGATCAATTATCTTATTTGAATTCGAGTCAAAACGCTCAAAAACCAAAACGCCCGAAATCAAAACACCCGATGCAAGAACGTCTGAAACTGGAATCTACAAAAAATATTTAAAAATTTAAGATTTTTTCTTGTATCTACGCTTTTTTCCAGTTATATATTTTTCTAAGAATATGTTAAATTTAACACTTTGTTGTTTCACATGCATAAAAAACAGATCCAAGATTCCTAATTTATCAATCTTATCGAATCGAACTACTTCTGAAATTTTGAACCAAATTCAGAAATTATTTATATTCTTGTTTTCCTGTTTAAATTAGTCACATCTTTTCTCATTTCAAACTGATTTTCCGTTTAAATTGGTAGTTTAATTCTTTTTCAAACCAAAGAAATAATGTATTTTTGTATGATCACTTTTATCTTTCAAGTCAAATTGATCACTATCATTTCATGTCAAATCGACCGTTTTGAAAACTGTCCAAATAGAATAAACTTCAAAAAATAGTAACGCCCGAATTATTATTTTCGGGCGTTTTGGTTTCGGCCGTTTTGGTTTTTGGGCATTTTGGTTTTTGGGCATTTTGACCCGGCACCATCTTATTTATATATACCATTTTTTATCTTCAAAATTTTATTCCAAATGGCCTAAATAATTCTTTTTCCTAAAAAATCTCTTACAAAATATAATTAAATTTGGCTCAACTAGAAATCCAATAAAATTTCAAGGAAGCAAAATAAATTCCACATCGGTGCCTGGTCAAAACGTCCGAAAACCAAAACGTCCGAAACCAAAAGGTCCGAAAACTAAAGCGTCCGAAACCAAAACGTCCGAAAACCAAAACGTCCGAAACCAAAACGTCCGAAAACTAAAGCGTCCGAAACCAAAAGGTCCGAAAATTAGATTAACAGTATCTGAACCCTAAAAAAACATTTTTTTTCAAGAATCAAAATTGTTGAGGAAAAAAACTGAAAAATTGAGCACAAAATTTTTTTTATTTAAAAAAAATCTATTTCTAGTTTTTTAGTTTAAAACTTTACACATTTTATATTTAATGAAAAATGCACTATAATCAAGCATGTCTTTTTACTGGAATAGATAAAAATTCATTCCAATCTCTTAAAATCCATTTAAATCGTGTAGTTTTTCCTTTGATTTTTGATAGCAAATCTAATTTTCAAAGTCTTGCAAATTCAACTAATTAGTATAACTTTTTCCGAGACTTTTTTCCAAAATTGGGTTATATATTTTAAAATCATAATCTTCAGAAGTGTTTAATTTTAAAATGATTTTTTTTAGCCAAATTCATTATAATCCAAAAAAAATTTGGTTTCGGACGTTTTGGTTTTCGGCCGTTTTGGTTTTCGGACGTTTTGGATTTCGGACGTTTTGACTATGAACCCTATAATAATAATCAGTACTCGATAAGATGTTGTATAACTTTTATTCTTTCCACGGGCCTGAACAGCTTTCAGTGGACACCTGTGATTTGTCAGCGGTCGGGTCCACTCTCCCCACCTGTAACTGTACCAGCCCACTCGAGTCGCATTACGAATTCACTTCATCTGCATAGAATTTTTGTTCATCTATATTTATTTAAGCATCTTATTTTCGGTATGATTTCAAATAAAATTTGATTGACAGTCTGCTAGATCCACTACTTGGACGAGTGGATAAGTCAACACACGCAGATGTGCTGGCCAATTGGAGATGATGATAATAATAATCAGCGAGCTGCTAATCCAATTGTTTGGTGTGAGTTGAGTGGGAACGGCGTCTGACATCATCAAAATTTGCGTCTAACACATTTCAAATCACAAATTAATGAAAAGAAGGTTTATGTGATTTATGGGAAGAGATGATCAAGATGAGAGATAGAAAGAGAAAGAAGACATAACATAAGTGTTTTTTCTTTACGTTAGTCTTATTCTCAGCCACCATATGATAATGATGGATGATGAGGCTACTTAGGTAAAAATTGAATGAAGAAATCAATGTATGTATTGTGAGTACACTTTTCTTCATATGTCAGGCAGGCACCATTAAATTTCACTCATCTTGTGTGTAAAGTTTTGTGAATTGTGGTAGAGATGTATTGTATATTTGCATCTGCAAAAATTTTTACATCTGACATCCAAGTTGTAGGCAAAAGCTATTTTATTCATTTTGACATCCAAAACAGGAGGATATGAATAAAAGTACAGCAAAAGGAAGCACTTCTTTGCATTCTGAGTGTTGAAAATGTATACTCACAACGAAACAAAAACAAATTTGAATTTGATGAACTTTTATTTAAACTTAGAACAACAACTTATTATTATTATTAACTGAACTAATGTCGCTCGGAGTAATGCTTGTACGACAGAATGCATGGGACGTGGTATTTGCTTCATCAAAAGTCTTACGATCTACAAGTAAAATTAATATAAAAAGTTCTATAGGGTGGGTGCATATATGATTTAGTTATAACGAATATCCCCGACTGTATCTAATCGGCTATTTTCGGAAGAGCACTGTATCAACTAGGGATACTTTTTTTTGGCATTCCCCGGTATTTCAATCAACCCCTTTTACACTTATGTTTTTATATAGTACATGCTTTCTTATCCATTTTCATTCATGACCTATTTCTGATTTAAAGGATTCTAAAAAAATCAATATATAAGTTCAATCAGTATAGTTCGATTTTCAGAAAGAACAGTTATACTTCAGATCGGTGCCTGGTCAAAACGTCCGAAATCTAACGCGTCTGAAATCCCAAACGTCCGAAACCAAAACGTCCGAAAATTAGATGAACAGTATCTGAACCCTAAAAAACATTTTTTTTCGAGAATTAAAATTGTTGAGGAAAAAAACTGAAAAATTGAGCACAAAACTTTTTTTATTAAAAAAACTTTTTTTTTAGTTTAAAACTTTACACATTTTAGATTTAAATGAAAAATGCACCATAATCAAGCGTGTCTTTTTACTGGAATAGATAAAAATTCATTCCAGTCTCTTAAAATCCATTCAAATCGTGTAGTTTTTCCTTTGATTTTTGATAGCAAGGCTAATTTTCAAAGTCCTGCAAATTCGACTAATTAGTATAACTTTTTTCCAAAATTGGGTTATATATTTTAAAATCATAATCTTCAGAAGTGTTTGATTTTAAAATATAAATTTTTTTAGCCAAATTCATTATACTCCAAAAAAAATTAACTTCGGACGTTTTGGTTATGGACGTTTTGAATTCAGATGTTTTGCTTTCGGGCGTTTTAGTTTTCGGACGTTTTGGATTTCGGACGTTTTAGTTTTCGGACGTTTTGGATTTCGGACGTTTTGACTATGAACCCTTCAGATCAGTAAGAGATATGAGTAAATATTCGGTTAAGTAATATTACGAATAATATTCTCATATAGGCATTCATTTTCAATGCTGTCGTATAGATATGAATTATGCAGATAAAACATTTTAGAAAAAAATTTGGTTTCAAACTAGTCTTTACATTTTATTTTTAAATTTTATACAATTTCCGGATAATTTTTGTAAATTATTTTTGTCAAATGATCATAAATATACCTAAAATATACCGCCTGTTTTTAAATTTAATTTTGATTAAATAAAATTTTAACAAGTAAACTTTAATAAAAATTAATAATAATGATTGATTAATTGTGTCAACAATTACGCCCCAATTCGCAGGTTTGGATTAAAAACATATATCAGTAAAAAATTTAAGTTAATCATTGTTACTGAATTTTAAGCTGCTTTGAATCGATTTTCAGAAATTTGTTATTTTTTTTAAGTTTATATGAAACATTCTGGAAATTAACATTTTAGAAAAAAATAAAAAAGGGGAAATTTTTTTGAAAAAAAATTATTGAAGATAAAATACTTAAAAAATCATAATTATTCACACAATTAAATAAAAGTTAAAAAAAATATTTCAAAAAGGAATATTTACTAAATCAGCCTTTGTCTTTGATCGCACGTATAAATAAATTATAAATAAACTTGGACATGATATTGTGGAAAATTCATAGATTTATGATACAGAGAAACTATCAAATGCAGAATTATGAGGCGAGAAATGTAGGCCAGAAAGGCGCAAATTTGGAATGAATTGAGTTGAAAAATAGAGATTTAATTGAAAAGTTGGATTAAGCGATTTGATTGGCGCGCTAAATATATCCATGATTTTTCTATATTTTCATCTTATTTTTTCTTTCACTTTATATCACTATGCTAGAATAAGCTCCTAATTTTTAAAAGACTGTTTTTTTACTTTTTAACATGTAAATAAAAAAAAATTTCAGATGGTGATGCTCATAACAGATATGCAGAAGCCTGGCTCCAAGTGTTCCATGGCTGATGGAACTTCAAGCTACGTGGCTGACTGCATATGTCAAATTTTAGTTTTTGATACCTCTTTTCATGATATTCATTTGTGAAACGTATGTGAGAAAGAAAGTATTTTGCCATGTTATTATTCATTTACATGATATATTCTAAAAGTTTGCGAATCTAATTAATACAAGATTTCTAAAAACTTATTTAGAAGCAAATGGATCAGAAATCACATTGTATGAGTCAAGTTGATGCGTTTCTTCAGATGGTGATTCACTATGCTCGTAGTGTTTATCACTTCTCACCTATCCCTCAGTGAAACGAAGTATGGGTTCCTAATATTAGAAACACGCTTATAGTTTCTGTCTCGAGATTTCTCGAGTCTCATTTCTCCAGACTACAAGGTTTATCCTAATTCTTGATTCACAAGAAAATATACGAGCGATTCGGAAAAATTATTCTCTTTATTTTTCTATTTTATTCAATTTAAAATAAAGAAATTTTAAAATTTTCAATAAGATGGAAACTTCTAAACTTAATCCAGAGAATCCCTTGCAACTTTTGCAAAACTTTGAGTCTCTAAAATTCTCAATTTAATTTCTCATTTCTCGAAAAAATTATTATTTATCGAGAAATCAGAAACTCTAGACACAACTTCGCATTTTTTACCTCAAAAGCATTCCCACACTGCCTGAACAATTGCGTATCAGTGGCAATTCGTTGACAACACAGTTATACAAATCGTTATCTGACGTCTTTTTGTGCAATATGCAAACGTTTATATACTCATCAACACCTTTTTTTATTTGGTAAAAAAAAATAATTTGTGTATTTTTTTCTTAGGATATGTCTTCGCTATTTTTGTAAAAGTAACTGATAATAGAAAAAAAACATAAAAAAAGGAAAAAAGAGAATGTGAAAACTAGAACTGATCAAAGAAAGCATATTTAAGATTTGAATTCACCCCATTGGAATGTACTTGGGGTAGACAACCAATCTTGATAAAAAAAATTACTCAAACTAGGGAATGTGTATTTTAAGGCAGATAATATTCGAAAGTGTGGAATGCCATTTTGAAAATTGGTGTAATGAGTTCATCGGGTACAAAATGTTGAAGGCCATTATTCCTGCACTATATATATGTATATGTACTAATAAAATAAATAATATTAAGATGGATATGGTCTATACTCTATAAGCTTACACATGTGTTATTAATTAACCTAGCATTGAAATCTTATTTTATGCAGCGTGGTAAAATAAAATTTTAAGAGAATAAATCTGGTATAAAATTGATACAAAGTATAAGTTGGTATCTATCTATACGTGATTGGCATGTTGTAAACTGTAAGCTACTTACCAAGCATAGAAAGGAGAGTCAGCACATAGGTTGGTTGCAAGTGAAATGTTTTGGGTGAGTTCATGTTGGGGTGCGTGTATGCAGAATGCTTTATCCATTAGTGATTCTATTTAACTCCCAAAACACATCTTAATGTTTTCACCATCTTTCTAATTAGATAAGGATATTTTATAAAAATGTAATTTTTTCAACCCTCACCTTCATATGCCTTCATCCAAGAGTGATATAAGAATTATGTCCAGTAAAATTATATTTGTTTCTTAGGGCATCCAATCTTTATTTATTAGACAGTTAATTAGGTAGATCCTTTTTTACAATTATTAACTGGACAATTTTGAATCTATAAAATCCTGGGGCATAGAACCACTAAACAAAGATTAATACTAGACAAATGCACGCATAACAACTATCCCTATATTAGCGGGATGATACCGATTTAGAAACGTCAACCCGATTCGTCATTTCACAGCAAAAATTCCCGTGAAAATTCGGATTTCAAGAAAATTGTAAAAAAAATTATTTATCCATTTGTTTAAAGAATAAATGTATAATTTTATAAAAATCTATTCTAAGCTCGACGCCTCATTTTAAAACAAATTTTTGTGCGTTAAAAGACCCAAACTGATAATGATGTACTGAGATTAACATAAATTATTATGAAATTAAACGTAGGCAACACATGGTAAAAATATGCTGGGTTTATAACGGAATAAGCTGAAAGCTGTTTTGAATTATTTTTATAAAAAAATGATATATATGATATATTATACACTGTTTATATATACACTTATCTACTTTTTTTTTTTGTAATTTTTCTTTTTAAATATTTTAATAATTTTTGGGAATGAGAATTCATAAACATATGTATCATTTAAAACTTAATAAATGCATACAGCTATTTCAAATTTCAATAAAATAGTAACAATCAATCAATGATTTTTGTGATGTTTAAAAGTTATGAAACAGATTCTGCAAAAAATATACTAATAATAATTTTATAAATAAGATTTCCAAATTATGATCCCTATTTTTGATTTAAAAAAGCGCGAAAATCTCGAATGAAGACTCTAGAAGTCTACAATGTAGGGAAGTATGCAAACGTGCTAATTCAAATAGTGATTTTATTATTTTAAATTTAACATTAAATAAGCGTTAAAATGTTTTAGATTTTTTTCTCTAGAATTAAAACAAATTTTAATTTATTAGTCTTTTGAATCACGTATTGTCTAGACCAGAGTTTGGGGAAACTTTTTAGTATAATGGAAACAAAATTTCAAAAATTAAGGTCCTCGGATGGATCACCAATGCCAACTCTTGAACCTTGTTTAAATCTTGTATATAACATCTAAGGTGATGGGACGATTAATCGGAAACCGGAATCCTTAAAATCGTGTTTTTTTAAATATCGAAATAGATAAAAGAATTAGTACATCAGTTCGTATATCATAAGTTAAGAGTGGTCTAACTCAAAGTTAACTCTTTCATCCATAATAATGGAACACTGGTGTCACAAAGTTTGAATGTTCTGTTTTTTTAAAAGCTAAGTCTGATATAAGGTTCATTAGAACTTCTATTTTTGTATTTTGGCAATTTTTAACAAGTTTTTCGGATAGGTTCTTTGGAAAATTACCAGAAAAAAATAACTGAACATAATTTTTTTTCTAAATTATAAAAATTATGGCAGAAACGGAAATTATAAAAAAAACTTAATTTAATCTTTCATCCTAATTACAAAAGTGTGTTTTTGTCTAATATTATGTTTCGTTTATGAAATTCATTTTTTCAATTTTTTTTCACCTTTTTTATTTGGAACATAAGAGTCCCATTATCCTTTTATGGGATATTTGAGCCGCCTTTCTTTATAAATAAATGAATATGACTTTTCTAAGCATGGAATAATATATTTTTTGTAGTAGGAAATTTAGTAGATTTTTTACATACGGGTATATCCGTGTGAAGGAGCTATATAAAAAAAGGCTTTGTTAAACGATTAGATAATATCTGATCCGTCGGCAGACATTTCACTCCATAGACAATTCGTTCCATAGACAATTCGCCCATAGACAATTCGCCCCACGGAAAAATGGTCTCATAGGCAATTTGTTTCATCCATCTTTGTTTATTATATGTGTAAAATTATTAAAAAATTTATATTCTTGTTAATTTTATCGCTATTAAATTATTTCAAATTAATCATTTTATCTCTTAATTTTTTTATCACTTTTAAATAATTATAAATAAAAATGATTAATTGTCCTATATGATAAAGATATAAAGAAAAAAAAGAATTTATAAAAAAATGACACTAGAGTGAAGCATAAAAAAAATCAAAACTAACTTTTAAATTTTTTTTTCAAAAAAAAAAAAAAAAAAAAATAAAAAAAAAAAAAATTTTTTTCATAAAAAAAAAAGGGGGGGATTGGTAAGGGGGAGAAAAGAGGACCATCTGATCAAGTTACAAAATTTCTCATTTCATTTTTCTTTTAAACAACTTGGTGAGATCACAAATATTCTCACCGTAACAACCTTGAAATGGATAATCTTATTTTTTTTTTATAAATTAACCATCTTTCATGAATACCTTGGATATTGGAAAAGATCTTAGCAATTAGTGAAAGTCTCTATTCATGGAGCTAGAAGTAACATACGAAAATTGCACAGTTTTTCCTTGTCAATACTTTTGCAGGAAAAAGTCCTCACATAGATTTGCAAAAAAAATGTTTTGACTGACAGATTACTCTTTTTACCCAATGTAACAACTGGTAAAAAGCGAACGACCCTTCGTCTGAATACAAAATAAAAGGTAACATTTTATTTGTTCGCTGGGATAATGAGTGGTAATGAGATGCTAAACAACAAGTTCTTATTGCAAATAACGTTTGAGATGCTATTTTCCATGCGATAAAATGCCCGTTTTTTGGGGATAAATGCTCCACAAAATGGGAATGTGTAATGATGACATTTTGGAAACAATAATTACGTTGACACGTCTTTCTTTATGCAAAAATAAGCACGCCATGCGGAATGTAGTGTGGTCATTTTAAGGAAACGTGGCAAGGACAAATCCATTTCACAATGATATCTCTATTTTGATTTCTTGCAGAAATTTTTGAACGTAGAGTAAATTGCAAGACATTCTCCCTCTGTCCACATTATTCTTTTTCCTCGTCCTCACCACATCATTTATGATCAATTTTAAAATCTTTTTTGTTTGTTTGTTTTTTTAAGTATATGTAAAAGTTATTTCATGAACAAAAAAAATAAAACTTTTTGTACGTTCATATCAAAATACATTTTTGAAAAATGACAAAGTGAAATTTAAAAAAGAAATAATACATATATACATACATGTAGAGATAAAATCAACTCAAAATTAGTAAATGTAAGGTGTATTATATAAATTATAAAGATGTGAACAAGTAGAAGTTCTTTATGGAGCTTTTAAAGATACAAAAAGGGAAAGAAAAAGAACCTAAATTACAAGAGATATAAAATTAAATAAATTATAAAATGAACAAGTCCAAAGATTGCAACTTTGAAAATAAAAAAAAAGCTTTTTTTAAGTCTTTTTTTAAGTGATGGCATTTCTTATATCAAGTGCAATCCAAAATTTATTTCCTCAATCTTTCCAGATCGATATTCATTTATTTGGAACTTGATAAACGCAATAATTTTTTTATTCTAAATTTACTTTTTTATTAAAATTTCTTCTTTCCCAAATTTTTGAAACAAGATTGAAATGTAGTTAATTCCTGGGAAAACGGGAACTAATGGTTTTCCCCATAAAAATTACTTTCCAAACAATTGTTCCAAAAAGAGCAGTCTCACTTAAAAAGAAAGGAATCGTCACCATATCACGCAAATAGCAAAGTTTTTCTTAGCGTTCATATTTTTAAAATAGCATTTTAAGCAGAGTTTTTATTGTAGTTTTTAGCAACAATTAAAAATAAAAAATAGTTGAATTAATTATTTTCATCAAATGTTTTCATATAAGTATTATATTTTAGATATAAAGTAATATCTTTTTCATTGGTATACTTTATATACCCTTTTGAGTTCTATTTTGTCTTTTTAAATTTCTAAATGACGTTTTTGCAATTCTAAACTGTCCTTTTTCAAACTTATTTTTTCTATTTTCAAACTTATTTTAATAAAAATAATAATGATAACTTTATTTACAAAAGTACGAATACTTAAAATTGATTGAAAAGTGAAATTTGGAAAAAACTTTGAAATTCAAAGTTTTGGAAACTTTTGAAATTCAGCATCAAAAGCCACTCAGCCGCTTGAAGACACTAACTATTTTTGTCTTTTTTCAATTTTCTTTATCTTTTCTTGATTCTATTTTGTCTTTTGTCAAAATAGACAAAAACATACATCCAAAAAATTGGTATATCTAGCCAAAATCCCCGAAAACTATATCTATATCTATATAGTATTTAAAAAATGTATTCATTGCTTTCAATTTTTATTTCTTCAAAATTTTTGACATGTTTCAGCTAAAAATTCTCAATGATTTAAATTTCATTACAAAAACTACGAAGCAATGATAAAATCTTTACGAATTTTCAAATTGTTGGGAGTTGTTTGTAAATGAGGAGTTTTCTTGCATAATTTTTGAGCACATAACTATGGGATCCTAAATTAAAAACTCCTAACAAAGTGGCAGTACTCAAAACTTAGCTTTCAGAAGAAACTTTTCCAAACTCAAAATTTTTTCACTTTTTTTATAAAAAAAAAAGAGAAGAGTTAGCTTTTAATTATTTTTAAATACCCAATAATAAATTTCTATCTTGATTTACTTATTTGATTAGTTCTAGAATTAATTCTATGTATAATAATTTTTGATGATGAATTAATCCAATTTTTTAAAACTAAAATCTATATCAGCACTAACCATCAATCATAAAAGTTTTTTTTTATGAATATCTAGAAATAGATTTCAACTTAAACTAAAACAAAAATATTTATAAAGAATATTTAAGAGAAGGGATAGAATTTTGAAAAATTGCTTTTGTTCATATAAATAATTTAAAAAATAAATAAATTTAAATAAAGCTATAAATATTCCAATAATTTTTTCGTTTTTTCAAATTTTTTAACATAAACGAGTGAAAATGGCAGCTAACACTTCATTTTTAATTGCACTAAAGAAGTTCAGCTTATTAATGATAATAATCTGTGATAATTACTTCAAACCAAATTTTAGCTGCCTTCAATAATTGTCAAAATTTTGTTTAAAGGATATTGTTTGGGCTGAATCATGAGATCAAAAAAAATTAAAAACAAGACATTGAATAATTAGGAAAGATATAAGAAATTTTCAGAATCCAAAATTTGTTTTTCCTAAGAAACTTTAACTACACGATTTTTCCTGTTTTTTACAAATAAAAAAAAGTATAACTAATTACCTGGCACTGTAATTAGGGTGATTAGATTTTTAAAGTATCAAACCACGACAAAAATACGGATTAATGAAGTCAAGAACAACATTTGGTATTTATTACAAAAATATTTAAACTTAATATTTTTAAAAAATCTTTTAACTTGGTAGAACCAATTCAAACGAAGTAATTAATTAGCCAGCTGACCAAAAGCCGACTAATTAATTCAAAAATAATCTATTTATTTTATCTATGGTATTTAACTTTCTGACATGTTAAATGTGTAGTTAATTTTACATGTGATGGATTAATCTTTTGCCTGGGAAAACACGAGTTGACTTTTAAGTTAAATCCACATTTTTTGAGTTGCATCCACTTTAGTACATCTGATTAGCATACTTTTTCGAACTTAAAATATGTTTTTTATTATTATTAATCATTAAAATTAGTTTGGGGTCATTCACAATTGATGTCAACCAAAGACTGGGAGGGAGGAGAGGGTGTCGATAAGTTGACAAATTTTACAAAAACTTAGTCAAAAATTAGCTAAAACCTTGTGCTAAAAAGTAATCTCTATATTCAATTCTCGTGCACGGATAGTAAGTAAACTGGTATAATAACATTAGCAGTTTGTCTTTTAACTCTCTGACAGCGAGTAACAATAACATGACAAGGCGTTGACCAATGAGAAGTAGAGGTTAATGCTTCCCTTGATGATGTTAATTGAAACAGATTCACTACTGAGGAGAATAAAAAATGAAGTAAAAATTAAAAAGTTAAATGATGAGTTGGTTGGGTGAGAGTGCTATGTGCAAGATGAAGAAATGAATACCTTGTGTGTGTGTGTATACGCGAAGAAACAACAAAATAGTTTCTACCTTGAGTTCGTTAACCTCCTGACCCCATGAAAGAAGGAGGAGAGAAGAGGAGAGAGAGAGAGTGGCAGTGATCATAAGAGCGAGTGAGATGAGACAGGCGAAGAAGCGAATGAGAGTTGCGCGCGCTTGCGAGAAGGGGAGCAGAAGAAGCTAAATTCGTCTGTCATCTTATCCCTATCTCTCTCTCCCTCTCTATTTCTCCACTTTGCTCTCTCTCTCTCTCTCTCTCTCTTTCCCAAGTCTCTCCACACTGCTACCAAACATGTTTAACCTTTTTTTAAATGTGAGGTGATCTTCGCTCGTCTTCTTAGTAAGTGTTGTTGATTGCTATTTTCATCAGTAGTCTGTCAAATTCCATTTTTTGTTTCTAACTTTGGCCTTGCAACATCATTCCTTTCAAAGACAATCTCTTTTCTGACTAGCATTAGCGTAAACACTGTTTATAATATTTTTACTCAATTGCTAAGCTATTCATTCATTTACCTTGTTATCACTAAAAAAAGTCTAATTGAAGGGGCAAAGAGGTCAGCTTCACTTCTTTAACAATGGCGTAAGAATATTTGGGGTTGAGTCTTCAACCCTCAAGTAAATCTTTTTCGTTTTGGACTGTACACTTTTTTTTTAATATAAGCAACTCCATTTTTCTCGATCAAGCTTGGGGTTGTTAGGAGTGGAGGGCATTTTAGGTGTTTGCTTAGCATTATTTTACATTCATAAAAAACTGGTAAATTTACTAATTTCCAAAGGGTAGATCTAGAAAAGATAAATTTTACTATCAAACTAGTATTTACATCGAGATGTGTAATTCAGTGCTTAGAATAAAAAAATATTAATTAAAAAATTTAACTAACCCAAAAAAAGTCCTATTTCTTGGGAAAGGGAAGAAATAATAGCGATATTTACAATTTCAAAAATTTAGCAAGAAGCCTAAAGGGTTGTTGAGCAAGTTGCTTTTTTTATACCTATTTTGAGGCCTCAACATTCAACAAAAGGTGTTTGAAAAAAATGTAAGATTTCATGCTTATTAGTTTTATTTTATGCAAAATTTAATCTTATCTGATTAGCTATAATTACAAACTTTTTTAACTATACTAAAAACTGAATTTTCCAATTTTTTAAAACTAGTATCCATATCAGCACTAACTATCAATCCTAAAAGCTTTTTTTTTAATGAATATCTAAAAATAGATTCCAACTTAAACTAAAACAAAACACTAACTGTTGAGATTTATAATTCCTCTAATCATACAAAAATAGGATAATTTATAATCACTATTTTTGGATATCATTTAACTTAAGAAATTTTTTTTTATAAATTTATCTATAAAACGGAATAAATAATTATAACAAAATTTTATTTGTTTATTAATTTTGTTACGTTTAATTGTTAAAAGGGGAGGTTAAGCGCAAGTTTGTAGTTTAGGAAAACTCACCTCCTTCACACTTCAAAATGGTTGCTTTGTCTCAACTTTTATGATAGCATTCAATTTAAAATCTTATTTCTTTATGTCTTCAAGATTGCAGAAATCGAATTTGTGCAGTTATTTTCAATTTTCTCTGAAGAAAAAGAGAGAGAGTATAGATAGAGTAAATGCAACTTTGTATTAACCTATATGTAACTTTTTTTATCTTTGAAGCTAAATAAAAAGAAAAGTTATCTTAATCCTTTAAGCACCAATGGGAAGATAATACTAGCCTGTTTTATAGAAAAAAGACGAACTTAAAATGAAAAAGGACGAACTTAAAATAAAAAAGGACGAATTTAAAATGAAAAAAGACGAACTTAAAATGAAAAGGGACTAACTTAAAATGAAAAAAGACCAACTTAAAATGAAAAAGGACGAACTTAAACTTAAAAAAGACGAACTTATAATAAAAAAGGACTAACTTAAACTTAAAAACGACGAACTTAAAATGAAAAAGGACGAACTTAAACTTAAAAAGGACGAACTTAAAATGAAAATGCTATATATAAAAATCTATTGAAAAATATCTCTAAAACTCAACATAAATATCCAAAAATAAATTAGCCTCCTTATCTTGTTGTTTCAGTTCGGGTAGGAAGGGGGAGGGGTGTTCTTCAGTTTTTTCAATAGTTAGGTTCGAGCCCTGAAATGAAAAAGATTTGGGTCGATATGAAAAAATCCTTCGTTGATTGAAATCCTTTTTTGAATTGCTATCTACGGGTCTGTTGAAGTTAATTGTAATTATTTTAATGGTCTTCCATAAAAAACAAAGTTTATGTCAAAATGTAGTCATTTTATGCTTAGTTTTCTTTTTATTGCCGTGGATTCAAACATAAATCAATTCTAGAAAAATTTTGGAAATCAAATACATAATTAATTAAAAAACTTGATGTGTTTATAATAAATTTACAAAAAAAATTGGATAATATAAAAGTAATAAGTGTCACAATTAACTACGATTGAAACATAAAAAACTTTTTAGGGCTTCTCACTTTAGAGAAAGATTGAATCTAAAAAACGAGTTGCAGAAATCATCATAATATTTGAGTTCTACGAAAAGAATTAGATCAAGAAAATTTTTGTAGTTTTTGAAGGGCAGGGATCCTGTTTGATTTTAACAGACTATTATTCTAAAGAAAAATGTACCCCCTAAAAGTTGTATTTAACAGTTTGTATTTAAGAGTAAATTTTAAATACAAAATTTTATAATCTAACTGACCAAATTAAACCAACAAATTAATATCATGGAAAATTTATGTCAGTAAACATCAAATATATCATATATTTTTAGAAATTGTATAACACATCTACTAAATATTTCAAATTTATTGCTATTTTTACTCACAAGACAGAATATTCAAAAAAAATTTATTTAAATTTATCAAGATTATGTTTATTTTTACTGATTTTACAATTAAAAACTTTAATTTTTTAAAGGTAAAACTTATCAATTTGAATAACATAACATTACATAATTTTATTGGCGAAAGTATATAGGCTAAGCCTATAAAATATCGCATCTACATAAAGAGAAAATATATATAGTTAAATTTACTGATTTTAAAACTAAAAAAAAAGAAAAAAGACACTTTTATATTCATGTTTTTGTAAAAATTTGTTGACATTTAGGCAGAATGCAAATTTGAATTCACAGAGAAAAAATTTGTAAAGCATTAATCTGGTAAATTGGCTAGTCTTTAAGATGCATTAGTAAAATTAAATTAGCTAGAAAATTTTACTATTTTAATTATAGTAAAAATGAGAAATGTGTTAGTATAATTAGAGACGCAAACACCTTAAAATCTTTCCTCTATTAATTGTAATCTTTTTACATTATGTTTTTAACTTGGAATATTTTGGAATTTAAAGTTACATTTTTACTATATACATATATTTTTACTTCTCCCTAACAGTTTTATAAATAAGTATGTGAGTTGAAAGATTTTGTGATAAATAAAGTAAATTTTGGGTTGAACATTATTGTTATAAATGACAAAAATGATGATAGCTTTTTTACTTCTCAAATAATTTTTTGAAGGTGTATGTCAAAGTGTTTTTTTATTTTGATTAGAACATAAAACTAAGGGTACTTATGGGTTATCTCTCCCCCCCCCCCCCCCACTCTAAAAAATTTTTTAAAAAATTTTATTTGAATTTAAATGAGTAAAAATATAATAAATTACTTGTTTAAACAGGAGTCTAATACATATTTATTACATACAATACATATTTTATGCATACAATATATATTTAATTATATATTTAAAATTATTAATTAATTAGTATTTTAAAATTATTAAGTTAGAAAAAAAATTTTTTAAAAAATATTTTAGAGTGGGGGGGGGGGGGGAATAACCCATGAGTACCAAACTAAGTTTTAACTAACTTTATTTAGTCGATTTAAATAATTGATTAGTGAACTTAATGGATCAGATAGTTTACTAGTTTTAAGTTACTAAATGGAACTAATTAACTACTGGGCCTTTTGAATGACAGGCTTCCAAAATATTTAATTTGCTACATTGACTCAAGGTTATTCAAAAGGACAAAAGCTAGGATAACTTTTATTCAAAAAGGGTCATTGGTTGCTATATTCTTGAAAAACTCTCAGTAAATTGATTTGATTCAATGATTCCTTCTTTAAAAATCTCAAAGTTTAAAACAGCGTTGTTAACTGTTTGATAACGAGAATCTTCCACCTTACAAATATAAAAACTTCTGTGTTTTTAAATGCACAAATCTTATGTTTACATTCTGATTTATTATGGTCGTAAGCTGGTTAAGGTACTTCTAAGAGAAGGATTGTAATAATAATACACCAAAATGATTTTAATTAATTGATTATTTAATTATTATTACTTTCTTTTCTGTTTACTTTTATAGATACAATCGCTTTCATTTTATCTACTGTCTGTAATAATTCGAAGAATTAAAGTATGAAATTTTTAAATTGTTTAGAAAAATAATATTCTTAATACCATTAAAATGACTTTTTTACAAACTTTTAAAGATTTAAATGATTTTCCTCAGATATTATTTCATTTTGGTCATTTATGTCTTTTTTTGAATTGCAGTGTATGTGAATAAAACTTAATCCCGTTTAAAACCAATGTTCGCAAAAAAACGATCTTCTAATTTCGTTTGATTTTCTTGGTCCTAAACTGCTAAAATCAAGGAATCGTTTGCGTCGATTAAAACTGAAAATGAGGTGAAATATGTTAACCATAGTTGTTAAAAATTCTTTATCTTTCTATGACAATTTCTGTGATATAACTCGCCCAATATTACAAAGAATAATTTTTGTCAATTCATCAGTTTTTACTTTCTTTGCACTTTTCCTTCAAAAGCTAAAATCACTAGTTATTTAACATTACAAGCTATGAAAAGTGAGTGCTTCCACATTTTCCAAATAAATAATAATAATTGAAAAATTCTACATTGGTATAGTTATAAAAGTTTGATCTGGCAACAATTTTTCTACCATGACTGAATCAATACAACGAACTATTTATATCAACTAACTAATTTTCTTATAACTAACTTTAAACTTGCTATAATAAGTATGAATTCCGTAATTATTCCTCATGTTCATATGCGACATTTCTCACATCATAAAATTCTTTGCCTGTAAATCAACGATATGCATCTTTATTTAAGTTAATTCTTTTTAATTTATTTTTTTTATTTTTTTTATGTATTTTTTTAACTTTTAAAACTCGTCTCCTAAAATATATGTTATTATTAACTTGGAAAATGTGCGTGAAGTTAGTTTATTTTTATATGTGGCATCAACGTATAAGCATTTTTAACAAGGTTTTCTTTTTAACTCTTCATGGACACCCTCAATTTTTGGTGGACCCTGAGAAACCCCGATTTAGATGATGATGGCAATACAATCATGTTTTACCAAATGTCGGTTCTTCTTACGTCTTTGCAACTTACATGAGGAAAAAGTGTAATTAAACCATCAAATTAGTAATATGATTATTTGCATATATTATAACTATATAGTAAAGACTCCTGTCCAAAAATCCATCAATGAATTAGTAAGATTTAACAGCTTGAAAGTCCTAACCTACTGGACAAATTAGTAAGAAGTTAGGCCTAATTATAATTATAGTTTTGACTTGCAAAATAAAAGTAAATATTTCTAAAAGTACTTGAATGAAAGAAACTAGAGGTAAGATAACTAAAAAATTCTTATAGCCTTAACTGTCCCTAAAATTACTACAGTTCAGTTAATTTCTCTAATTTTAATCTGATAAAGAGTTTAGTAAAGTTGATAGAAATCAAATTTCAAAATGAAACTAAACAAATTGAAAAAAATCATTTGAAAAGTCATGAAATACACTTATAATTATATGAACAATATGCATAATACTTTCTTAACCTTTTGTTGTAAGGATATCATCTCTAAGCAACACCATGGGAAAGTGAAAAATATATCATTTAAAAATCGTTATCTTTTATTTAACGCCATCTAGATTTCTCTTTGTATACCTAAAAATGATAACTTACCTGTATTCGGTGAGTGCATAATGTGTTTCGTGTGTTCATAATGAAGATTCGTAGCCGTAATTAAAAAAATTATTAAAATTATCGTTTACTAATCTAAAAAACAACATTACTAAACTAATTACTAAGTGATATTCATTTTTTCTCTGTACTATTCGGAATTTTTTGGCAGCAAAGGAGTCAACGATATATTTAAAAAGAATAAATATTTTTTGATTTGAACATTTTTCGGTTTACAGAATTTTGTTTTGATTATTTGGCAAATATATTATTTAAAATCATGCAAATTGCAAAATATAGGTAATAACTTTTGTAACATCGTATATGAGGTAGCAAAATATGGACAGAAAGTTTCATATTTATTGATTTTTTAAAGAATATTTTTCGATTCTTTGATTACAGAATTTTATTTTGATTATTTGATAAATATATATTGTTAAAAAATTGCAAAAATATAGGTAATAACTTATGTAATATCGTCTCCCCGAAAGAGGTATATCAAATCTTCTAGCAAAATATGAACTGATAGGTTGGAGATGAACCATTTAAGTATACAGGTTGGAGATGAACCATCGTAGTATAAATCTTATACTAAGATTATTTACGAAGAGTATATAGGTAATAACTTATGTAGCATCGTCTCCCCGAATGAGGCATATCAAATCTTACATCTAGCAAAATGTGAACAGAAAGATGAATACATTGTCTCCCTAGTCATTTGTACATGGAATAGAAAACATCGTAGTATACAGGTTGGAGATGAATCATCGTAATATACGGGTTGGAGATAACACGCAAGTTGTCAAATATCAACTTTTAAAATTAAATATTTAGAAGGTACTCACCACAATTCAAAAGATCATGTTTTCATACAATAATATTGACAATTTGCCAACGCATTTTTCTCTATTTTCTCAAAATGAAACTCCTTCTTTCACTATGTCCAACTTTTACCATGCTACGCCGCCAAAAGACACACCAAACAACCAAGAATCCCTTGCAAATTTGGAGTCGCGGAGTCTTGAAAGCGTCTCCATGAATGGGACTTGTTTCTGGAAGAGCGTTATTCCTGAAAACGATAACACAATTTCTCTCCTTACCACGAACGGTAAAGCGATCAGCCATGCTAATGCAGTCAATCTCTCTCAAAAGTACAGGGAGAGTCTTGAAGCAGCCTATACGCCTTTAATGTCATTCTCCGAGCTACAATCGAAACGGATCATTAAAAATAGAAAGCCTGGAGGCGTGAATAAGCCGATTTGTGCTTTTTGCAAGAATAAGGGCGAGACCGAAGAATTATATACTTCTCACAAACTCAAGGATATTTTTGGAAATGTAACCTGTCCAGTGTTGCAGAAGTAAGAAATCTTTGTCTTCACTTCTTTTTGTAACAAGTACACCACGTTCCGTCAAAAACCAAAACAAAAATTGCGCCAGGTGTCATTTACTGATTACAACCTTAACCCCTTTGAGGAATAGCGTGATAATGGTATCCCAAGAAATAAAGCTTTTAATATATAAAATTTTATTGAAAAAAAAAGTAGATGATAAGTCTTTCAAAGGGTTAAACATATAAGGAGAGGATTCAAAAATCAATACTCAGTTTTATATATTGAATCTAAATATGTAGGTTATTTTAGTTAAGTGATATGTTCAAATTTTTTTTCTGCTTTAACTTTGTATTATATCTGAATACCAGAAAGTAAAAAGGATGTACATTTTTTCTATTTATTTTTAAAACTTAGATGTTTGAATGTTTTTTGATTAATTTAAAAATCAGTAAAAATTTTCTAAATTCAATAAAGCTTGAAATAATGAACTGTTCAGTTTTTACATTATAGGAAATAAATCTTATTCATCAATAATCCTATTTATATAATAAGCTCCACATTTTTTATATTAGCTCACCAGGAGATATATATATATATTATATGTATTATGAAAAGTCAGGAACAAATTCCTTACCGAATTAATTTAAACAAACACAGCATGAAAATATATTACGAATTTTAGTTCTGAAAATAGAGATAGTTACTGCTATTCAGGGCTAGATTTTCGCAAACTCCTCTTTTTGACATTAAAATATAGGTCTATGAAAAGTTCGTATTCTTCTATATCCCATGGAATTCCGTTATTAACCCGTTATCGACCAGAATATAATCAAACGATATCTAATGTAAAGCAGAAGATTTGTATTAAAAAGTATTTATAAAAGCAGACGATTAATATTTTTGTAAAGTCGACTGTGGTCGATAACCGGTTAAGCGTCCGTTAAAACTTGGACAAACTCGAATTCCATTAAGTTGCAGTGTTTTGTATCACAAGTCAAAAATGGTCGTCAAATTGTGCCGATTAACCCATTAAGTCCCAATGTTCCCATTTTGGAACATAAGTAATTTCATCTTCGTCTGCTTCTTTCAATGACTTTGAATATAAATCGTCTGCGTTTTTTTAATTATCGTCTGATTTCTATGGTACTTAATGGGTTAAACTTTATCCATATGCTCTTGTGCCAATCGTATATATCCTTCCCTTCTTTTAATGGAAATAATTTTCTTCGAAGCTACGTCTGTCCAATCTGTCATAAGAGTGGAGAAAACGCTCATACAATTTCTTACTGTCCAATGCGGAAGAAGATCGACTTGATCAGAATGATGAAAACGAACAATACTTCCAATGATCATCATAAAAAGAGTGGATTCGTGTTTGCAGCCGAAAATAACAATAACTATCCAAATTTTTAAACCAACTGCAACAATCAACATTCCCCCACATCATCAACAAGTATATGTGTATGAAATGAATGAGTATGATTTGCTAACACTTATTATACCATATCACCCTTCTTGTATATATATATATATATATCGGAAAATGTATATGTGTGTATTTTACTTTAGTATTTTACATTATTTGACTCACACGCTGTAACAGTATTCTTTTTTCTATCCATTTTTTTGTAAAAAATAACATTTTTTAATATTATTTTTACACTTTTTAAACTTATCAACTCCAACCATTTTAATTTTTTTCTCTACTTTCAATAATGTCACATACTCAATATTTTCTTACTTGTTTCAGAACACAGTACCATAAAACACATACACAATTATGTAGGAGATGCTAAGAAAGTCATTTAAATACACAGTATATTTATGAATCCTTTTTCCACATATGAATTATTGGAAATGTGAGAAGATTTTTTTTTATTTATAATACTTTCAAATACTCATTATAACTCTCATATCTTATATTTTAACTTTTTTGTATTTTTTATCTCAAAATTTAAAATCTCCTTTTTGAAAGCTTATCTAATTATAGTCAAATTTTTTATGATTCCATTAATTGAACATAATCCAAATACATATTCCCTTCACATGTTATGTGGGTATATGAAGGTGCTATTTATGCCATATGTTATTCTAAAAAGTGTGAACATTTCATGTTTTTAAGATCCAAGAGAAAATTTTGTATAAATATTGATTTTTTTATTCTTTATCTTATTACAAAAATATACTCAATACTGCCATCAATTTTTGTTTACTTTAACCTCTATTTTAAAATTCAATTTTTGTAATAAATTTTTTTACAAATTTTCCAAATAAAGTATTTAATTATAAGCATTTTAATTTACAATCAAACATTTTTCCATTGTTTGTCAAATTTCACTTTTCGCTTAAAAAATTTTTTTTCTTTCTTTTTTAAAAATTTTTACTTAGAAGAGAGATTCATAAAAAGAAAACTTATCCTTTGACTGAAAAAGTGGTAGTAATTGCTAGAGGGGGCCTAGGATCCCTTTAAAATTTTCAGATCAAAAATAACTTTTATAGAATTTAGAGGATATTTATATCAACATAGAATTATCATAGAAGCATCGTAAAATAGAATATATAAAGATTTTGACATTAGCTTTAACATACCAAAAAAATTTAAGTTACGGGCAAGAAGATTTTTAAAGTTAATAATTTTTGCTTTTTTACTAATTGAAAAGTAAAGCTTTTATTATATACTAACATTATTATATTAGCTAACTTATTAATACTTTACTGATACAATTTTATTTAATCAATCATGAAATTTAGTGTCAATGAAACAAAGAGTGATTTATTTTAAATAAGAAATCTTAACATTTTAAAATTTCTCAAAAAACCGGATAGAGAGTAAAAGTATGCAAGCCAGCATTTCACAACCTTTATGTTGGTCAATTTACTTATTCCACATATCTCATCAATATCAAAGATGAATAGATGATTTTCAAATTAAAAATGTGGGAAATATTAAATAAGCATTGAAATGATGTATGCTATTTTAACCCATTTAAGGCCGAGCAAAGCAGACGATATCTAAAAAACGCAGACGATTTATATTCAAAGTCATAGAAAAAAGCAGACAAAGATGAAATTACTTATGTTCCAAAATAGGTAAATTAAAATTTTTTGTCGTTGCAAATAAGGAAAGAAAATCTAGAATTCAGAAAAGTCCATTGACTCATCAATTATTATAATATCAAATCAAAAACAGCCAAATTTTTTATAAAAAAAAAGTAATACACTTTTATATCAAATGAAATGCACAGTAAATAGTGTTTTATATGCAAGCTAACCTTAATTTATGGCAGGTTAATATTTTATAGTTTAAGTGTATATAATAAGCTTTACGGCCAATGTTCCTATTTTGGAACATAAGTAATTTCATCTTCGTCTGCTTTTTTCAATGACTTTGAATATAAATCGTCTGCGTTTTTTTAGATATCGTCTGCTTTGCTTGGCCTTAAATGGGTTAACTTATGTTAAAATTAGAAACGTTAAACTAAATCACTAAAAATAATACAGAAATATTATAATTAGTTATATATAAAAAACTTTTGCACATCTGATATAATTGAGGTAAAATTGTAGAAATATCTGTCTTAATCCTTTCGTGACCAGAAAAATCAGACGATATTTATTAAAAAGCAGACGAAGGTAAAATTGTTTATGTATCATATATGATACACTGGTCAAAAAAGGGATAAAGTTAGCGCTTATATGGAATACTTTTCCATTTGCCTTTACCACATGCAATAAAAAAGGAAAAGAAAGAAATTTCAGAATGATATTCTTCAACTTATGCACCAATGACTTTAAATATCACGAGACAATTGGTTAAGTAGCAAATTTCGTTTTTTATGAGAATCCCAAAAAATCTCGTTTTTGTAATAGTGTTAGATTAGAAAGTATATTCGGATTCCATTTTTTCAAATGTAAATTTGTTTCTAGTGACTCTAAAAAAATATCACCTAAAAATTATTTTAAATTTTGAAATCGTGGCAAATTGTAAAAATTACGATTTTTAAATATGTTTTAGCAGGTTTGATTGATTTCCATACAAAATAAACATCATCATCAAATCCAGCACTTTTGAAAATATATATATGTGTGTGTAAAAATTTCATATAAATATTGGATATTGGAAAATTCTCTATTTTTACATTATTTTTGACACGCTTGATTCGTTTTCATACAAAATAATTATCGCCATTGAAGTCAGCATAATTGAAAATCGGTTTACCTCATATCTTTTCAAAAAATATTGGACTTTTTGAAAAGATTCTCCTGTTTGAATTCTTTTTGACAGACGTGATTCATATTGACAAAAAATGTCACCATTGGGTCAGAGCATTATAAATTTGAAAATGTTACATTTAATCACAAAAGTGCGAAAATTTTATATTTGCGAAAATCAAGAAGACGTATAGTGTTTTTCTTCTCACTTATAAAAAAGGTGGACATTGATTATTATTATTCAGAGTTTTTGTCATCTTAGCGTCCATTTTCTTGAAGTTTGAAACAATAAAATTCAGCCAGTATTAGGTAATATAGCTTTTTCTTCCAGAACTTATAAGGTTAAAGTTGAGCATTTGTCTGAAAATTTGTTAAGGCTATGAGCAATAATTATCTTGTGAGCAAATGTCCGATCACTGAATTGGGAGAGAGGAGTGTATTCTAGACGGTATCGCTGTCTGTCTTGGTTCAGCAGGTTTTCTGTAATGACAAAGCTGGGGAAAACCAACTGCTAGAAATTAGAAAAAAATTTTTTTTAATTTGCTGTCAATTTTAGTGGAAATGAATTTTTATATGGCGTCAATATAGTACCTTTTGTCATGGGAGAACACATAAAATTCTAACTTATTTTTAGACGTTTCGTGCCCAGTTTTTTTGTTCATTCATTCTTTTGAAAAGGTGTGTGAATTTCTTTAATGATAAAAAATTAACTGTTAGGCCTAGGGATTAATAAAAGCCATTAGCAATAAATACATACACAAATAAATATATAAATGCCATAAGTAGCCTTGGATTCATCATGAAATACTGACTTTTAAAGACATTTCGTTAGCAAAACGTTTTTACCATTGTTAAATTTAAAATCAATTGTCCAATAGAGGATGAGATAGCAGCAGCATACGACGTCGGGACTTTTGGCAAATGTTCCAACTATCTCACCATAATTGAGTTCGTCCTAACAAAAGTAGCTCGTTTATTCTCTCCTCTAATATAGTTGACCTGGTACGCGTTTTAACATATTTGAGAGCTGAGTGTCTTCGTTCAACAGAAGCTGTGGATACTGGAATCAGGAGTAAATTGTTCAATATTTGGGAATATTTTCATTCGCAAACACTTTAGTGCAGCTGGAATAGAATTTGGTAAATTGTCCGATCGTTTTCACACGTTTTTCCAAAGATCGGCTTCTTGTGAAAGAGTTTCTGGTTGAGTGACTTCGCCTTCATATCTTTTGATTATTATCTCAGCTCATTATCATAGCTGAATTCGTCTTCAGGTTTATTCAAATTTTCCACGAGATTAAAAAGAATTAGATTGAGGTTTATTTGAACATCTTTGAAGCGTTCTTCTACTTGATTTATTAGACGATCTATGTAGGGAATATAAATCGCTTGGCGCCAGTAATTTTCTGGTTCTTCCCCTGGAAACTGAATGATGATTGCACCTTCTTGGGATAGTTATTTCAATATCGACAATATCTGCCATTCGGATTTCATTCGGACGCAACCCTACAACTTCTTAAAGCAAGAATCCACTGCATTTCTAATATCCCGAAACATTTGCAAAGAATCTCCAACTTGCATATACGCGCAAACAACATCCTGACGGGTGCCTTGATGATTTTTGGCCAATGACTATGAAAACCATAACAAATAATCATTTGTACATTGGAAAGCGACTAAAAAATTGCGAAGTACTGATTTTTGTCTGCCAAGCACTTTCTTTATCTACTTTTTTCCTTTATTTTCTAAGCACTTTGCCGAAGGGATGAATATTACGTCAAAATTGAAAATTGCTGTGTGACGCCCAGACCATCTGGTTTCACACACAAGTTTCACTTTCTCGATAGGCATTTTGCGAATTGTAAACACGAATCTGTTCCATCTCTTTGCTGAATATTTGAAAAAGATAACTATTTCTGTTATCGTAGAATGCATAAACTGAATTTCAGTCACGTTACATGATCTTGAAAGTTGTCTGCTTTTGGAGCTGCTTGGTTTAAGTCGTTACTCCCTCCCTTATGCGTGTCCGGGAATTTGGCCGAAAGACAATTGGCCGACAGACATCTGACCGAATGGACATTTAGCCGACGTACATTTGGCCGAACAGACATTTGACCGAAGTGACATTTCACCAAACGGACATTTGACCGAACAGACATTTGACCGAACGGACATTTGATCGAATAAACATTTAGAATGGATTAGTGTTAGCATAGTTAGAATATTGTTAGTTTTAACGTTAGTGTTAGCATAGTTAGAATATTGTTAGTGTTAGTTTTAGTGTTAAAATATTCTTAGTTTTAGAGTTAGTGTACGCATAGTTAGAATATTGTTAGTTTTAGAGTTAGTATAGTTAGAATATGGTTAGAATTAGTTTTAGTATATTTAGAATATTGTTAGTTTTAGAGTTAGTATAGCTAGAATATTGTTAGTCTTAGAGTTGGTATTAGCATAGTTCATTAGAGTTTATGTTAGTATAGTATATTATAGTATAGCATATTTTCAAATCCAACCATAAAATAGAAGATTGTTGGTCAGTAATTAGTTAGACCCTTATATATAACCATACAAAAATTTAACAAATTAGTCCTGAGTGAACATAAGCTTACCATAAGTGAGTTATAAGCGTTAAACTTGTGCTCTGTAGACGAATACATTTCATTGGTGGCACGTAAGTATATACAAAATTGTGTTATAAATAGCATAAGATAACATACGCATCTTTACCGTGGCCAGACATTTGGCCGAAAGATCAATGGTCTGTTCCGTCAATTTTCTTTTCTGTCAAATGTCTGTTCGGCCAAATGTACTTCGGCTAAATGTCCATTCGGTCAGATGTCTGTCGGCCAATTGTCTTTCGGCCAAATGTTCGGTTACCTCCTTATGTGCGCCTGACATGTTCCCTGCACCATAATAAGTTTGTGCGAGACAGTTTTGTGGATCCACATCCAACGGATAATGCGTTTTTGTAATTGCCCACATAAAGCTAAACCGTTTTTTCTTTTGAATACATCGATATTGGATGAGTTTACAACGTCAATAGGTAAATCATTCATCCATCTATTGAGTGCTCGCTCTCGGCAAAAATAATTTTGTCGGTACTCGTTACCAGATTCTGGGTTGAGCTTATACTTGTGTTATCTGGATATTCTTGGAGAAAACTCGAGTAAGACATTTTTGTTAAGATTGATATTACATTTAATAATGCTAAATATTGTTAACATTTCATTACGAATTGTTCTGTAAAATAAAGTAGGAAGATTAAGAATTCAATGTCTTTCTTCATAGCTGAGGTTTTTCATTACCTTTTAAATATTTAGTAAATACTTTTGCAATCTTCTTAATTTTAGATATGGAGGAGTTACCAAAAATTATATTACCATTATTCAAGAGTAGGTCTAACAACTTGTGACTTAAATAAATGAACAGCAACATTTAAGTCAGATAAAACAAATCCCGTTACTTTTAGAATAGAAAGAAAAAACCTATAATCTCTCTAATCATTTTTATCAAATCATGCATTAACTAAAAGTAACGGGAGACACCGATATATTTAAAGAGAATCTTTTTTGATTTTTTAAGTAATATTTTTCGATTCTTTGATTATAGAATTTTATTTTGATTATTTGACAGATATATTATTTAATATCGTGAAAAAATTGCAAAAATATAGGCAATGACTTTTGTAACATCCTATATGAGGCATATCAAATCTTACATCTAGCAAAAGAAGTTGACCATTTTTTTGATTTTTATAGCTCGCGTCTATCTATACTAACTAACAAATACACTTTTTTTATCAGGTTAAAATTTTTTAATATTCTTTGCTTCAAACTACCTACCACCGAAGTAAGCGAAATTAGAGCTTCAGTTGAAACTCTTTACATTCCCATTTTTCTAAAGATGCAAATTTTAGGTCAGCCATTTTTTTTAATTTACCTATCAAATACAAATAAAGTCAAAATGCTATATCCGAAAATATCATGTGTTAACTGAAGACCTATTTTGTTGAAAATTAAAAGAACTCTTTCAAACTAACTTGAACTTAATTGAATAACAAATCAAACTATTCTATTCTCAGCACATTTGTATTGCGTTAACGGCAGTGTATATGGGAAAAGAGTTTTTTAGAGATAACTTTTCTTTGATAGAAGCAAAGGCAGACATTATTATTATTGAAAATTGATATGGCATGTAAAAAATGATAAATAAAAAATTAATTACAAAAACATTTGTCTGTGTGTGAGGAACATATTGGATATAAAATCATATTTTTAACAAACTGTCAGAAAGACAAAAATCAAAGAAACCTTTTTTGTTTCATGTTACGATGACTTTGAAAATTCAAGCTCTATTCTATAAGGTCATACAGGGAAAACACACATTATCTGATTTTTATTAAACGTATTATGAGAAAAAGGTATAACATGAGGGCAATTCAAGTTTAGCTCTCACTAGAACGAATTATGTGAAGCTTTTTGGCTTTGAAAAAAGTTTGCAAGACTATAGAAAGTTTAGTGAAAGTTGGAGGTCTTGCAGTTAATGATAAATTTAAGTATGTTCATAGTCATTTTTTATTAGTTTTAGCCGACCACTTAGCGGTAAATTTAATCAGTGGATTCAAAAAAGTGCTATTTTTGCTACTTAATCCCAGCCTCTTCTATAAATTTCAAATTAAAATTTATTTTCAAAGAATTAGAGAACTTTTACATGAAATAACACTAATTTTGTAAATTTACACTAATTTTATCACATCCCACAGCCTTTTCTGTTTAACACAAAAAAAGAAGTTAAAAGCCAATTTTTATTCAATACTATATGAGCATATAGAAACATAAAAAAGTTCAAGCAACATCTTCGAGCATATTTAACAAATCTTGTCATGATGTGTTTTGCATACAAAATTTTCACATTTTAAACATACGGAATCAAATTTGTACGATTTTTCACACAGTGAACCACCTTCCATTTTTCGCTTTTGTTTTGATGTACTTTGTCCATGTCCTTTTTTCCTTGAATGCTTCCACTATAAATTTAGATGACAAGTTTTGAGGTAGAGTTTTCCTTATTTCTTTATGGGTTCCTAGTCAAAACGGCCAAAACCAAAATGGCCAAAAAACAAAACGGCCAAAACCAAAACGCTAGTAAAAAACGTACAACTAAAGTTTGGTGCCTGCAATATGTACTTTAAAATTTTCATAGTATTTTCATATGTTAGCGAATAGATGCTAGTATTTCATTATATAAAATGTTTGCTATTCATTGTTTATGGAAATCATCAATCATACATATGTAGGATATGTCAAAAGGAGCTCCAATTAATCAAAAAAGAAACAAGTATCTCCTTAGTTTGAAATTTGAGTGTATCAACATCGTGAGTTATTTCAAGATTACAAAAATATTTACTCATCATCCTTGCACTCAAGAAGAAATATCAAAAGAATAATAAATTACGCAATTGTTTTACAAATTTTACATTTTTAGAAGCAATGAACAGAGATGAGCAAAAAAAAATGAAAAACCCTTCAACTATTTCAAAAATACTTTTTACAATATTTGTTGACAGTTTTGTTTGTTTTTTATGTAATTTTTTTAATTTAAAAAATTAAGTATTAAATATTTACAAAGTTTTAATATTATTTATAATACAAATAGATTATTATTATTTTTAAAAAAAATTTAACCAAAAAATAAATTAACAAAACAAAAAATGAAAATTTTTATAGTGATACACTTTTATTTGTTTTTTAAAAGTTTTAATTAATATTTATTTAGTTTGTATACATTTGAACCTTTTTATTTTTTGACATTTTGGTTTTAGCCGTTTTGGTTTTTGGCCGTTTTGACCAGGTACCTTCTATATGAGGATTTACTAGCCGCTTCACCAAGATATCAAGAGAAAGAGGCCTTTTATATCCTTTATGAATTTGTGTATATATTATATTATAAATGCGTTCAAAGCGGATATGTCAAAAATGCTGTAAAATACTGGCATCGTCCATCTATTCGTTTTCCTGGATACCGTATAGTAGGACAGCATTTGGTCAAAAGAGTCAACGCCTCATTGTAATCATCAATAATGAGAGGAGTTTTTTCTTTTGAAGGACTTACACTTTTGTATCGTACTTTTTTAGGATCTAAGAAGGATGAAAGAAATATTAAAATAGAGATTTCTGAACTCTGTTGCCAATATTTTTTGTCCTCTCCTAAATTTATTTCTCGCTAAGGGACTGTTTGCAACTAAGCCTTGAAGATCATGTGGAATCCTGGAAAAAAGTTAACCACATGCAAATTTCTTTCGGCGAAATGACCATTTTTCCAAGTGTCCATAGGTAAACTAGGGATGAAAAATATATGCTGATATTTGATAAAATCTGAAAACAAATTATTTACACCCAAGGCTTAATTAACATATGTGAGAGTTTTAAATTAATTTTAATCTAAATTTTCTATTGATCAAAAATTGCAATTTAAATTTTAAATATGTAAAATTTAAGCTATCATCGTGTCCCAGTAATCAGATTAAAAAGAGCGATACAATCTTATTTAAGTAATCAAATTAAAATTTTTCAACAAAAAATAAAAACATATGCTTCTCTTTCCCTTTTCAAAAACTCAACGATTTTTCCGTTGTTCTTTCTCTATTCTTATATTTCAAAGCAAACACGGAGCAATCATAAAGAAAAGTATCCAATTAAAGACACTAGAGTATCTAGCTGTTCCGTAGTATTGTGTGATTGAAGAAACATTTAAAATCACAATGATCATTACACCTTTGTCTCAATTTATCCTAAATGAAAGTAATAATATGTAATCGAGTATAATGTATAAATTGCTAGAAGTTTTGTTCAAGCATTCATTACGTGTCAAAAGACGTTTGGCCAATTTATACTGCAGAAAATGGAGTTGCAAAAACTGCTACTCAAACATTTTGGAGAATGGACCTTTTGTCATGTAACTTCTCTATCTTCTTTATAATACAAAGTTTTCTATGCTTGTCTAGCTTATAATTTCTACATTTTCATTTCCACGTCTTTATATGGGCTTCTTCATAAAACAAATCTAATGATCTTTTCTTTTATCATTTCTTAAAGAATGCACACTCTTATTAGGTTTTGAAACTAATTTAAAGTTTTTGATCGAATTTGTCAAGCTGAAAAATAAGAACTACTAAAGAAAAATTTATACGTATTTTTTAATTTAAAAATATTAAGCCAAAGTAAAATTTGGTTGAAAACATTTTATATTAAAGAAATTTTTTGTTTGAAATTAAGAAAAGTTTTGTTTATTGAACTCGAGTGCTTCACTTCCAGTGCAAACTTCATTTAACGGGCTCCACATGTTAACACTTCCAGACACTTATGTTTCTCCTCCCCACCAGAAGTTACTGCCTTAAGACCAAATTTCAAGTATGAGTCGTTATATTTCATTTTTTAAGCCATCAAGGAAAAATAAATTATAGATTCTTATTTAGCACTTAATTCAAAGACTAAATTATTTCTTCTATTAAATGTGACTTATTATTAGGGGGCGTGAGTAGGGTTGTTTAGATGCTGGATTCGATAACTCAAGGTCTTGGGTTCGATACCGCATCAAGCCTGCTTTGTTCACAGTTCGATACAAGCGGTGCAATTGTGCCTTCTCGATGAAAACACCCTATGGTACCTTTACCTTTGTTGGCAAAAATCGCAAATGACCCAACATGAGTGCAATGTGCTGCTCAAAATGATAGACTTAGTGTCTCTCTCTCTCAGCGCAATTGAAACTGCTTATAAAAAATTTTGAAAATTATAAAAAAAGTTGGCCACCTCTCCGCGCAAAATTGTGAAGATTTGCACCTTTAAAATATATTTAGAACCTAATTCACAAACGTGGGTTCGTTCATTATGTACATAAGTCTTGTTCATGTCAAGAACGAAACATTATTTTCATTTTTTGAGAGAAATAAAGCAAAATGCGTACATCTTTTTATGAAAACAAATGATACATTTTGAAAAAAATACTAAAAATTTTCATAAAGTTTTTTGAATTTTATATTTATCACTGTATTAGAAGATGAAGACATTAGATTTTGCATAACTTTAAAAGATAACTTTCAAAAAAAGGGCCTGTATAATTTTTTATACTATCTAAAGATTCAGCACACTCTTTTAAGCGCCTTTTTTCATCCTTCTTAAGACTGTAGTGATAAACGCACAGCTGCATTGTGTTCCAAGTTTCCATCTCAGGCAATGTGATAAAGCTTTAAATTTATCCACAAAATCTTTTCTTTCCATGAACCAAGAAAAATGTTTTTTTGATCACACGCACATCTTTTCTCGAATCTGTGGAAATGGCATTTGAATCGATGACTGGAAATTTTTCTGAAGATTTTTTAAACTTCTTCTAACAAAAAACACTAAGTTTGAGTCTTAAATAAATACTAGAATTAAAAAACATCATATAAACATATTGGTTGCCCATTCTTTTCTCGTTCCGCTAAGACAAAAGAAAAAGTTTTTGAACAGATTATTTTCGCTCCCAAATATTCTGATTAAAGAATCTTCTTGATGATCTTAGGTTTTTTATCACTATCTTTAGTATATTATTATCGAATATTAGATCTTCCATTTAGTCAAGATACATACTTCTTTTTAAAATTATTTCATTTGATCACACGTTCTCTTTTTAATTTGTTTACAGGTTTCTTCCTTCTATCATACCAAACTTCGAAAAATTTTATATTGCGTTTTATTTTTCTTGTTTTAAAATATATATTTCATCAATCAAAATATTATATTATAAATCAAAATATATTAAAAAAATATATTTACTATATAACCGATATATTAATTACAATTTTTTAATCTATTAGCCAAAATGGAGTAGAAAAATAAAATAATCATAGTCGATTTGATATAAAAACAAATGTTTTATTAAAAATATTTTTTGAAACAGTATTTAGACGTAAAGCGCAAATTTGATTGAAGCTTTCAGAATGGAAAAATGAAACAATCATTGTCAATTTGATATAAAATGAGTATTTTATTTAAATTTCAAAATATTTTTCTAGATGTTAGACGTAAACCGTAAATTTGATTAACACTTTTATAGGTATTTTCAAATCCTAAATGCCAAAACTGTGTCTAGAAATGAAAACAAAATGTCGATTTAGTTTAAAAACATACATTTTATGTAAAATTTGAATGAATATTTTTTTAGATATGTTTCTTCAAAAATTTGATTGACATTTTGTAAAAAGTAGCCATGATTATTGAAAAAATTAAATATATAAAGTTTTATGCGTTAAAAAACTCTATATAATTATAAATTTTCCTAAGTTATAAGGTTAACTACAGATAATATCAAAATTTCGTTGAAAATTGTTAATTTTCTATTTTGATTGCCAGTTTTTGAAATGAGAGGGTCATTCAACTACAATGAAAATTGATCCAAAAATGTAGCTAACAATTTTGGGAAAAGTCATGAAATTTGGAGGGATATTATTCAGCCAATTTTGTACAATTCATTTTTTAACGCCCCCCAGCACTAATAGGGTAAAAAAAATTTACTTATATTTTGATTATATTTTTATTAATTTTTTTAATTAGATTTAAGTTTATGAAGGAAAAACAATATTATGGTTATCTAGAATTAAATCTAGAAAATCTATTTTAAACAATATTATGTTATCCTATCCAGATTAAAACAATATTATGTGAATTATTATCAAACATCCTAATTATGATAGACTTAATTAATTTGCTAGGCACTCTACCTTACACACTATATCTTTTTAATATTAATCCATGAAGAAACTTTAACTAAACTGAAAAGTACTTGTTGGAAATATCTGAAATCGAATGAGATATTGCATTAAAATTTAAGCAAAATAGAAGCTGATGACTGTAAAATTTGCCTCTTAATACTATTAAATAATAAAATATAATGTTCTAGACTGCCAAAATAAATCAAGTTTGTTTTACTGTAAAAGAATTAGTAACTTCACCCGGTAAGGAATTCCAATCATCAAAAGCTCTGTGTGTTAAATAAGTTTGCAATGGTTGTTTTGAAAACTTTCGGATTTAAATTTGTAACAATGAGATCGAAGAATTCTTGCAGAAAACTCAGGGAAAACATCTTCTTTAATTATTATTATCATATTATTCTTTATATAATGTTGAAAATGGTGATCATTTCATTTCTTTTTATTCTGTAGTGAAGTGAAGGTAAGTTTAAAATTTTCATTCTCTCATAGTAGGAAAGATTTCTCATAGCATGTAAACTTTTGGTAAGCTTTTTTTGAACTTTTTCATTCTTCTTAACATTGTTAGCAAAATAACTGCCATAAATCACGTTTGCGTATGGCGAGGATTGGTCTTACCAAGGACTTGAAAAGGTAGAGATAGCAACTTCATTATTTGATACTAGGAAAGTGTTTTTCAACATATGTTTCGTAAAATATGATTTTTTTACAACAGTCGAAACATGTAGATTAAAATTAAAGCCTTGAGTCAATTATCAATCCTAAGTCATTTTATTTTTGAAGTTTAAACAGAGCCTCACCACCTATTACGTTTTCCAATTTGAAGATGTTAATCTTCATTAAAACTCAGATTCCTAATAATAATAATTAATCTCAAAAATTAACAACTTTAAATGAAAAGTAGAAAAAATAAATTTAAGAGGAGATAAACTTGGACGAGTTGGAAAGCAAAAAGTGCATAATAAGAAATGGAATATAACGTATAGTTTTATAGTTTGTAAGTTGGTTGATGCGCCACCATACATAAGCCACATATGCTAGTTTACAGGCGATCGCACATTACCCGGCTAATTGAATAAAACAAGTAAATGTCAAAAATTAATAACAGACTAGATTAAATTAAAATATTATAGAAAAATTATTAGGAAAATTTACTTTTTAGACATTTTAAATAGACATGTTTTAAAATTTAGGTGCACTATTTACTAAAATCGCCATCTTAGAATATATAACAACTGATTAATATATGAAAATATATGGGTTCACGGTTTACCGAGACCCTTCTAGGGGCGGATAGTTTCATGGTTTATTGAATTCCTAATTAATTCGCATAGACATTATTGCAGTGCTGCCAATTTAGATTATTTAAATCCAGATCTAGATTTTTTTGAACTCTTTTAGATTTAAGAAAACCTCATCTAGATTTTAGATTATTTTATGGATTATTCTAAGAGAAAAAAATTTTTTTTAGATTATTATTTTGATCCAAATAAAATCTGGTAAAATGGAAACTTTTCTTTATCAAATCAGTTTTCCTTTAACCCATTTACGGCCAATGCTCCTATTTTGGAACATAAGTAATTTCATCTTCGTCTGCTTTTTTCAATGACTTTGAATATAAATCGTCTGCGTTTTTTTAGATATCGTCTGCTTTGCTTGGTCTTAAATGGGTTAAGTCTAGAATTTATTTTATTTCTTTTTTAAAAATAATTATCAAAAACTAAAAAAGATTGACGTGTAAAAATTTTACTTCTCTCTCTTGGCCAAAGTGTCGTTTTCGATAAAGTGAAATCAAACACTTTCACATTATTTATAAATAGTAAATTTTTATTTATATACTTGTATAATTCTTTTACCATGTATTTTATATCATACTTGACAACCTAAAATTTTAGAACGGGAGATATTAATCAAAATCTGGACTCTCCCAGTTATACTGGGAAACTTCACATGTATGCTATATGTATATGCAACTAATAGGTAGTAAGTGATTAGGAACATAATTTTAATTTAATTTAATGGAGAATATTTGTTTGTTTGCGGATCCACCCAAGGACTTGCGCCGTCATGATGGTGAGTCTAGGTTCAACGCAGATTTTTCATCCTACAAACCTCTCAAGAATGGGTAAATGAATTGCTGATTCTAAACCTAGATATATAAATATGCTTAAATTAAGCTACAAGATTGCAATTCTGTAGTTATATATATATATGCTCTTTGTAAGATGTGTAATAAAAGGATTTAACCCATTTAAGACCAATCAAAGCAGACGATATCTAAAAAAACGCAGACGATTTATATTCAAAGTCATTCAAAAAAGCAGACGAAGATGAAATTACTTATGTTCCAAAATAGGAACATTGGTCGTAAATGGGTTAAATTAATTTAATAACCTCTGTAAACATTTTTTCATTTAGGGTATAAAAAATCAATAGTGTCGATTTCGACACTATGACCAACCATAAAAAATATCGGCCATTCTAGTGCAGGGCCGGATTAAAGATAAATAGGGCCTGTGGCTTTTTTCAGCGCGGGGCCCCATGAACTTTAGCTCTCCAAAAATTCCAGCATTTATAATTTAAATTCAGTTTTTCACTCAATTAGTTTACAATTTTCCATTTTATTTACAGACAACAGACAGTAATATTTATATATAATGCAGCATACAATTCGTTGACTCAAATATTGAATAGGGTACAGTAAAAAAAGTCACTTAAAAAAGAACAAAAATTTTATTTCTATAAATCGATCATAAGTTATGTTTCATTAAAATGAATTTTTGTTTTTGATGCCATCAAATCTTAGAAAAAACATGCTTGCGCGATTTTTTCAAAGCAAACTCGTTGATTACACATGACGTATCAATTTGCCGCAACAGATCACTCTCGGCGCCAAGCAAAACAAGGTTATTTAATCTTTTTTGTTTAATGCATGATCGCAAATGATTTTGGATTAACTTAAGTTTGGAGAACGACCGTTCTCCTGAACAGTTAGAAATCATCAAGGTTAGATATATACGAAGCAAAATAATTGTATTTGGAAATACTGTTTCAAGATTCTTTCTGACAAGAAGCTGGTACATGAGAAATTGTTCGTGATTTCTTTCAACCCTTCTCCGTCACTACCTCTCAGTGTGTGCTTGATAAATGCTATTTTTCTTTTTTTAAATGCATTTCAAAAGACGTGTTCATCATTTTCATTCTTTTCTGTACTTCAAGGTTCGTCACATGGGTTGTCCAAGATATCCTGAGGATTCTTTTGTAACACCTTCAAACTTTTACTGCTCTCTTTCAATATCCAAGTTTCACTTCCATATCTCAAAATAGACCATACGTATGATTCCAAAATTTTTCGTTGAGCTTACTTTTCAGGAGTAGGTTAGCTTTGCTTTATGAAGTTTAAAATAAAATTTTAAGTTCCTTAAAAATATAATATTTTTACTTTTTTTGAGTTCAACAGATTTCGTAAAAAAGAAATTTCGTACTTTCAAATTCTTCATTTTTCAGTCAAAAATAAGATAGTTTATTTCAGTAGGAACTAATTCCAATCAACATTAAGCTTTCACCAAGTACTTCATGTATTGAGTGATATGAAGCTAAGCCAAGGGAGCTAAACAATTTCCAAAGAGGATCACAAAAGTATTTCATTCAAATGAGAGAAAATGAAATGAATGAATTAACTATTTTAACTTTTCCAAACAGAATAACCGATATACGATTGAAAGAAAATAATATAATGTTAAAACAAAGGTTTACTTTTTCTAAACCTGCCGATTCTAGCATATCTTTGTGTATAGTCAATTCACAGAAATCCTCGCTACCAAAATTGTCCAAAACCAAAATCCTCTAAAACTAAAGCAACTGCTATCTTAGTTTTCAGAATTTGGATATCGGGGATTTTAGGGAATTTTAGTTTTCGTGGATTTTGACTAGATACCATAATACACTTACCTTTTTGGAATGTAAAACTTGTATCTTTATTTTCTCCAGTAGCTCAGAAAATCTATCAAAGGCGCCATTTTGTACCGCTCGTGGTTTGTTTAAAATTGATAAGCTTAATGTTTACAAAACAAAGTTTCTAATTTTGTCTCTTTAATTTGCATTTAAGAAATCTCAAGATTAATACAGTATTTTGAAACCAGGTTATTCTTGAAATGAATACAAAAAGTATATTCTAGAAAAATTTTAATTAAACATTGATGAAAAATATGAGTGATGCGGGTTGAAGATTTTCAGTTCGAGCAAGTGTTCTACTATTGTCACATTAAGATTGTCTGTTCTTGCTTTTTTTTGGCTTTCTGGGGGCCTTTTTTCTATTTCTCTTTTCTCTGTACTTGAGAGGTTTAAATTTAGTAGTCGAGAAGTTGGACTAAAATTGCTACGCATTGCAACACACTATATGTTAATAGCTTAACCATCAGTTAATTTTTATTTGATAAATTTTTACTTTATCAATTAATGAAATTTGCTATTTCAAGTTAAGTTAACCCGTTAACGACCAGAATAATCAGACGATATTTGTAAAAAAAAAAGCATTAAACGAAGATCATTCACATTTTTGTAAAGTCGACATATGTTGACTGTGGTCGATAACCGGTTTAAAACAAGCTAAAAGCAAAACAAAGTTACCAAAAAACGTTTTTAAACATTTAAGCTTAAATCGTTCGAAAGCTAACCTCTCTAAATTTAAAGCCCTTCTGAGTCTGAGAGAAAGTATTGTAAAATTTCATTTAATATTATAAAATAAGTTTTATTAAGGTTTGATAACTTAATTTCTCTTCTGCAGGCTCACTACTAACTTTTGATAAACACAATCAGTTAACTATAAGGCAAATTGAACAGGAAGATGGAAATGTAGCTAAATGATTTTTCTCCTCATTTTCATTTTCCTCTTCGTTTTCGATGGTTGGCATGATGAACGTTTGATGGTTGGTTATATCTATCATATTTATATTTATGGTTGAATGTTAATCAACAAACAAACTATGAGCATCAAAACTCCATAAGCATATACAAGATTTGAATTTGTAAGCGTTTTTTTGTAAACAAATTAGATTTCAATAAGACCCGTGGAATGAACAAGAATAATAGGAAATAGAGATGTTGGCTAAAAAATTTAAAGATTTAAAGTTTTGGTTTTGTATAAAAAGTCGATTAATTGGAAATTAATCTCTAAGTGATTAAAATCGAGGTGTAATATAAATTTCAAAGTTCGATGATAACAAAATACAAAACTTTAAAGAGTAAAATATTTGAAAAAACAATTTATAATGATAATAGGTAATTAAAAAAAATAAAGATTAAACGTTGACTTAATTAATTAGCTTGAGATTCAATATTTACAGAAATGGTATCACTGATTATATGCAAAAAAATTAAAAATATACATTTCGATTTAAAAACTTTATGACAAAATTGAATTCAAACTTAATTTCCAAAAAGTTTTGAATTCATATGATCATTTACTAACCGAATAGTCAATGCGTAAATTTCTATTAAAAAGTATGCAAGAAATATAGTTTTTATAAATACATGAGACATAACTATCAATGACTCTATTAGTGCTAGATAGAGATTAGGTCCTTCACTAAAAAATTAATTGTATCCAATTATATCCCTTCAAATCTCGTGACTTATCTTATAATCGCTAGCTGCATCTTTTGGTACTATTTCTATGGTATTTAAATGTCCATCTCGTCAAAAACTGTCAATCAATGTCAATGATTAAGATCTATGAATAAAATTTTGACATTATCTGTAGTTAACGATATAATTTGTCATTATATAAAGTTTTGAACGCCTAACACTTTATATATTTAATTTTTTCAATAATCATGGCTGCTACTCTTTAGAAAATGTCAATCAAAATTTTGATTGATCAGAAATTATATCTAATAAAATATTTCTTCAAATTTTACATAAAATATATGCTTATTTACTAAATCGCCCGTGTTGATTTCATTTCTCGGTTAAGTCTTTGCATTTTATTTTTGTTCAAATTAAAATTGATTTGATGATTAGTCTATCAAAATTTCAATCAAAAAATGCCAATCAAATTTGAGATTTACTTCTTACACTAAATGGATCTTTTTATACAAATATCATCAATGTACACTATGAAACCAAAAATTTAATCAATCTAAATTTGATCCGTGAAATTTGTTCTTATTTTCAAATAACAAGGCAGAATACTACAGGTTTTCTTCGAGAAGTTTTTGTTGAAAGATTTATTAATGAGAAATGTAATCCAACACTTTGAGAGATCTAAGATCATGATTACAACGTCATTTCTATTTTCTGCATTAGTGATATTTTAATCAAGCGAAAAGCAAGGTAGAAGTTCAGTTCAAAAATAAAATAGCTAAGTTATTGGCTTTTTATCACTTTATTCAGAATCAATACCAAAAACAAATTAGGAAATGATCTGGAAATAAAATGTGAAAACGATCATTTCAAGAGAGATAACACTTTGAAATATAAAAACTCCTTTCTCTTACTACCTGAATTAGATATTTCAAAGTCGAAGTCACCAATATATACATACACGCTTTAATAAGAAGGAAGTGAGCTTGGTAAAAACTAGTTTTATCTCACTGTTAAATGATATAATCATCGCTAGACCAAGTTCCTTAAAGAAAAATTCATAAGAGTGATATAAGTTCCACTTAAGCAATTAAATATTAAAAAACTTGCAATGTTGGAGGAGTTGAGATCAGTAAATTAACTATAGTATTTTTACAATCATCACAAACAAAAGCCTTTATCAAAAAAGTAATTATTTGAATTGTAAGTTCCTTTATTGTTCATAGGAAAGAGCATCCATTTTTACCTTGTTGATTTCTTACCGAAGTCTAAGCCAGTCCTATTCCTGAATGCTCTAAAATCTCAAAACCACATGGTAAAGGTACCCCGGGGTGTTTCCATTGAGAAGGCACAATTGCGCCGCTTTTATCGAACTATGAGGAAAGTAAACTTGATACGGGATCGAACCCAATACCCAGAGTTATCGAAAGCGAGTATCTACTCACGCCTAAAAAAGTAAACTTACTTAGTATTTTTGTTAAAGAAGTTTAATAAAGTTTTCTCCTTCATTAAATTTTCTAACTACACAATTTGGAAAGCAAATGACAAATTAAACAGCTTTTCGTTGAAATCCTTCAACTCTTTCAGAATATTTATCCTTTGATCATTATTTCACATATACTTTAAGTCTATCACTAAATTCATGGTAAATTGGGGTTGTATTGTTTTTTTAAATTTTATTTAAATACTTTTATAATGTAAGAAAATAAGCAGAGTATATATGTGCTTATATATGTGATGATGTACATGGTCAACATTCTCCTTATAATTTTGGCGAAAAAAACATGTTTTTAGCGTAAAAAAGTTGTACGGTGGTCAAATGTTTTTTGTAAATCATAGATTGCTCTCTGTGAATTAGGGTACTCAATTTTCAAAGTGTTAGGACAATTTTTTACTGTCTTTTTGAATCAATAGAACCAGTGTTGAGAACATTATAAAGGGAGCATCGTTTTTTGATGCAAGATATCTCGTAAACATATGTAGTACGTCAGTCCTCGCTTAACAACGATCTCGTTTAGACACGGCCTCTTAAATTTAAAACCGATATACTACCCATAACAATAATGAAGAGCGGAAAATTTTCAAATAAATAAAAAACTACCCATTTTTTTTAACAATAATAAATGTAATATGTGATTATTATCAATTAGAATTTTAGAATATAAGTCCCTTCTATTGCATGCTCACCAATAAAACTTCTGAAATTGAATTGCCAAGAATATATATGTAGTGAGAATGATAAAAAAAAGTCCATAAAACAGTTTTTAAACTAAAACAAGTATTAATATACATTCCATAAATAACATAACCCTAGCAAGTAAGCACTTTGTCTCTTTCCGCTTCTTTGTTTATACATGTATGTCTCTCGATGGGTCCTCGTTTAGCGTCCAAATCGCTTAACAACGGGGTCTTCGGAAGGATAGTCCGTCGTTAATCGAGGGCTGGCCTAAAAATTCATGACTTCTTCTCCATTGATGTTACATAACACTTAAATCATCTTTGTTATTGCTTCTTTTTCTAAAAATAAAAACAATAGTTCTCCTTACTTCACCTATTACTGTCTCCTCTTGCATAACTACTGTGCATTTAAAGTGAGATTAGATTTTGGAAAGGAGGCTTAATGCTGAATCGAACCCAAGACCTTGAGTTATCCAAAACCAGTAACTAGCCAACATTGGTAATAATAAAAGAAATCTGGCAAGATGATTAAAAATGTCTCAAGCTCAGATTATATCAAAAGTTGGCAAGTATTTTTCAAATTTTAATTTTTAAATTTTGATTCATAAAGCTTCTATGAAAGTTTTGAGAACCTGAATAAAGAATTTGTCAAGTTTAATCTCAGGACGAAGGCATGATTTTTTTAAAAGTTTATAGGCAGGAAGTTTATTTAGTAAAAGGTATCTTCTTTTAAAGTTGCATTTTTCGTATTGATCCCTCTTCCTTTTGACGTAATGGAACAACAAATCGATATTCATCCTACAGAAATTAAGTCAGTAAAGCAAAACTATCGAGATATAAAAGTTAAGAATATGTTGCTTAAATAGTTTTCGCCTTTCTTTAACTATTTTTTAACATTTTTTTTTTAAGCAAGCACGCGTATTAAACTTTCTAAGTCATGGAGTCTAATGTGTTTGACGATGAGTGTGAGCGCATCATGAAAGATACGACTTTCTACTCGCCCGTAGATGTTTTTTCCAAAGTTTTAGAAGATCCAACATTCTCCTCATTTGATCCTCTAACAGACGAGAAAAATTCTGAGTTGCTAGAATCACCTTCTTAAAGAAAGAGAAGCCAATCTTTAACATCTGTTTCCATTTGGGCGCTTCAGATTTTCTGAATTGCACATACAATATAGACAGACTTATGTTGCTTTCATTTTATTTGACATTAAAATCGCTTTCTTTTTAAAAATTCTTTACTTTTATATATTTTACTCCGAATAGCTAGAATTAATTTAAAATAAATCACAAAGGGTGTATTTTAAACTTAAAAAAATAAGCCCTTGACATCTGAAAAAGAAAACTAAAATATATCCAATTTTTTTAATTATAAACTTATTCAAAATGGGAAGTTGGATAGCGCTGACAATATTCTGTTGGAGGCGGGAGGTGGAAAAGATTTTTTGAAAATTTTGAAGATAAAATCAAAAATGAGTGATCTCCTTTTTTTCTCCGGTCATATTTGTTGTGTGATGAATAGGGAATGCAAACTTCTTATGCTACTTGACTAAAATTCAATACGGTATTTGATCAAAACATTTTTTACGAAAGAATATTTTATAACAAGTTTTCATGATTTTTGAAAATAAAATTTTTAAGAAATTTTAAAATGCTTTTATTTTCTAAATCAAATAATGTACGGGCATATCAGAGATTATAAAATAAAAAATAAAAAAAATTTTAGTTGGCTGCAATTGGAAGTCGTCTCAACCTCTCCGCCTTTAATAAGTTTAGTGAGTTAGTAAAAATAGATTTAATTAAAAAGTTAATTATGTTTGTTAGCAGGAAACAATAAGAATGAACTAATAACAATAAAAATCATCAATGCATATATTTGACATAAAAGCACTTTATCATAAATTTGCAAGGATTTTTAGTTTCATTATAAATAATAAGATTGGTAGTCATGTTTAAGCAGCAATTTTTTTAGAGATTGCTTCATTTAAAGACTTTTGCAGAAATGCATCATCAAAATATCTTTATTGAAGCTAATTTAAGTTTTTTCTGATGAAGTTTGTTTATTTCATTCAGAATTCAGGTTACAAGTTGAAAATAGTTAAAATAATAAACATCTTTGCAAATCTTGGTAGTGAAGTAACATATGATATATCAGTATGGGAAAAAGGCATTGATCATCGATTTTCGAATGATCGAAGATTCATTCAAAAAACGAATTAGGTTTTTATTGTAACGTTCTGAGTCCACCCACACTTTATTAAAACTTTAAAGGTTCATCTACATCAAAGTTTGGCGAACTTAAGTGTAGTTGGCGAAAAATTTCAAAATAAGATCAGCTGAACTATCACAAATACCAACACTTGGGCCTGTTTAAATCTTGTCTATAACACCTAAAGTATATATCAATTATGAAGAGATGTTTTTGAGTTTAGAGGGGCTACATATGCTATTCTGCTTGTGTTTAAATGATGTATGTATTCAGTTTGCTTTCATTTGTTTGTAGGATTAATAAATTAGGCAATATCAGGCTGTAAAGTTCTTATGGTCACAAATTTGCTTGCAGAAGGGGATTCGTACACACCTGGTCTACATAGACAGGTAAAAGGAAACTTAGCACTACTGACTGACCTTTTTTTTTTTTTTATCAAAAATCATTTCTTTAATTCTGTTTCAAGCACGGATGTATTATGATGTGTGTTCATAAAATCTCTTCAGCGCTCATCGGCAAAATGTCCGCAGACCCCAAAGGCTCCGTGAAGGTTTTATTAGGGGTTCGCAATTTTTTTTGCATCACATATAATAATTTATAAAATGAAAACTATTTTTCGCGCTTAAATTTTCTTTTTTTCAATACATACTGCCTCTCAATTACTTTTAATCTTTTTTTTTGATGTAATCAATATAGCCCGAAGCATGACTTTCTTTATTTTTAACAATGGTATTTTTATCTTTATCTCCTAGAATAAAAAGAATGCAAAGAAAGGATGCTCTTTTTTAATGATTATTATAGATAACTTTGATCAAGACATTAAAATTTAAGATTTCGGCTCATTATTTCATCTGCTGTTTTGAAAGTTTAACTGGCAATAATGAACGTACCTTCCTTCGCAACTTTGATAGAATGTAAGCTTAATGTGAGGGGGTCCGAATAATAAATATTTGGATGTAGGGGGTCCGTGGGATAAAAAAGTTTAGGAATCACTGATTTAGGTGATCAACATATTTTAATGAAGTTTATTTTATCATTCGTAAATTCATAAGCTTCATTGAAAAAAATTATAGATTTCTTTAAAATAAAACTTATTTCTGAAAAAAATAAATCTTTTCAAAAAAAATACGCAAATCAATTAAAAAAACTGAGTAGGAAATTTATTGGGAGTGCGATTTCGGGAAATTCCAAAAGTTTCTTCAAACAAATCCGGTTGAAAAATTGACATGCACAATTTCGTGATGTAGACAACATTTTCTTTCCATAACAAAGTTCCTATGTAACCTTTATATTCAGAAAATACTTTAAAAAGTTCACTTTTAGAGTATGGAGGTAATTGACCTCGCATCAGACATGCTTTTTCATTTGAATTAAGGTGATAAAATAGAGCGCAAAGTTGTATTCTTCGGTACACGCTTTTTTGCTGAACACTGCCCTCTGAAAGAGCTCTGCATTTTTTCGCAAACTCTTCTTCCTCCATGAATCAAGAAAAATGATTTTTCATAATCCACACATCTCTTTTGGGATCTGTCTCAGTGTGAATTGAGGAAAAGATTTCATTCAGAGAACACTCATTGAAAAATTCTTTAAAAATGTCATCAGATAAATCTGTATTCATAATTTTTCTAAATTCATCTTCATTAACAAAACTAGAAGCCATTGGAAATACACTTAAAGGTTAATTACTCTGCTTTATCCTAAAAAGATTTCAAATTAAAGAAAGTTTTACAAAAAAGTATATAAAGTACAAAAGTGAGGAATTTCAGTAAAATTGATCTCTTTCTAATTAACATAATTAATTTTAAATATCGACTAAAAGCTTTCAAAAGTTAAGAGCCCATTTTTTCTCTAAAAACAAATATTCTGATTTTATGTCGTTTGAAAACCAATCACAACCTATCAAAAAGGGATTTAAAAATGGCGATTTTCCTCAAATTACTACTTTACACATGCATACCTATTTTCAAATATCCTGAATTCAATGGTGATGTTAATGTCGTTTCAAAATTAATCAAAACCTTTCAAAAAGCGATTCGTCGCGTGGTCTATCATCATCAATCATCTTGTTTGGAGCGAAGTGGGAAACAAACATTCTACAAATGATAAAGTGTTTCTAGTGAATCAAGAAATGAACACTCTCCACCCATGTGTCGAGTGAAGAGAGAAACGAGCACAGAACCGGCTAGTAATAGTATATTAGTAATATGTTGTATTCAACAGTGATTAATTTTTCTTTATCAGTTTGGAAATGTAATTCTTTCTGTTGATACGTACACCGAATCAATAGTTAGATCAATTATTTGTTCAAGGCATTCTTTACTGGAAAGCTTTTTGTTGTTGTAAAGAAATTACTTCTGGATGTGCATTCAGCACAAACAAGCTTCAACATCAGCAAATTTTTTTTTAAAGTTTCATTACTTTCCCATTTCAAATTTTTTACATTTTTAGTTCTAGAATTTAAATTTTCTTCTACAAAAAAGCCTATTCACTGGAAATTTCTGTTGAAAGTTCTGATTCAAATAAATTTTCCCTTACATACCCTACCCCCTCTTCATTCTGCCTGATTTTAAATATATACATTAGTAATTAATAAATATTAAGAACATAAGTTAAACGTAAGCAATCTAACATTGAATAATGAGAGATAAAGAAACTAAACAGAAATAAGTAGTGAGAGATAAAACAATTCAACGCGCAGCTGTTAAAGTGCAGAAAGGATTGTAAAAAGCAATTTGTCAAATTAATTGTAAAGAACTTTGGACAAAACTTTCAAGTTTTTAGCTTAATTTTGCTATATCTTTTTTAAATATTAATTCTATTTAGAAAAACCTAAAAATTATGCAAATTATTGAGTTTTACACTGCAAATTTTACCTAAAATTTTAGTTCAACATCTAATAATAAAATTCAATTAATAATAATTAGAAAAAAAATACTCAAGCAGATGTTTCACATATGGGAAGTTGACTTAACTATCGATTTCATTAGTGCGTTAGATAGCAAACCTAAACGCTAGCAATTTGTTTTAATTTCAAACTCTATGAACCACAGTATTGATGAAACAATGATTCAATATTTTGGTAGCCACCCGACCAAACAATTCTTAAAATGGAAGCCAATTCGTTTTGGATACTGTATTCAGTTTGATAATTGATATATATCAAGGAAGAAACAATAAAACACAAAAGAGAAAAGAATTTGGTTTAGGAGAGGTTTTATTGAATTTTATTGAAAAGCCAACATGTTTTTGTCTTAACTCTTATCATTTTGTGTATGACAACTTTTATATTTCTCTTAATACTGCAGAAGAACTTAAACGAATGAACATAAAAATTAGGGGAACGACAAGAAGCAATAGGACAAAAAAATTTACATTGCTGACTACAAAAGAATCAAAGTTAAAAGGAAGAGGCTTCTATAAAATTATGAGTAATGAGGACATAAATATTTGTCAATGGTTCGACAATAGATCAGTATTAGCTATTTCAAATGCAGTTAAGTGCTTTATTGAATATCATACCCCTTCCGGATAAATCAAGATTTAATTTTTAGTTAAATCATGTTCTTAATTTTTACACTTGGTTTTTTGAAATAAATTTTTATTTATTATCGTTTGATTAATTACATTTACCAAAAGTTGTCATTCTTACAAATTTTGTTAATAATGATAAAGTTAATTTGATAACTTGATTTTACAAAAAATGTAATATCGTCATCCTTTTTTTCAGTAAGGCTATCATCAAGTAGTGACTAGCGCATCACATGTGATACGCCTAGTTTTGTAGCAATGGAAAAAAAAATTTTTTGATTAAACAAAAAAACACTTAAAAGATGCCATTTTACTATTATATTTTAATATCAAAGTATTCTTAAAAAATTTTTTTTGTCACAATGGCTATATAAATATTTAATGGCTTAACATTTATTTATTATGTTAACAAATGGGTTAAACAAATGGTACGAATCATATTTGAAGATAGGGCTTGATAAAACAAAATTTCTTTATAAGCTATTCTAATGTTTATATGGCAATAATTAAAAGAAAATCCCTTATTCCAAATAATAATTGTACATCTTTGTCAAAGACTCAACTTTATCGCTTACCAAATCAAACGTCATTAGCTAAAATTCAACATATTGAATTAAGTAAAATTTATTCAAGGTAAAAAAGAGTTTTCTCAATAAAAGTTCTTAGTGGAGATCAAGCGAAGAGATTTTCAGATTCAACAAATAATCTTTAAATAGTTCAGGATGGAAAATTGTCATGCACAATTTCAAAAAATAGTTCATATTTTCTTTCCATAAGGGAGTATCCAAATAAGCCATGTATTCAGCAACTTCCTCCTTGGAAAGAAGATCTTTTTGTTGTGTACTAAGTCTAAAATAAATAACAAGGAGTTGTATCCTTCTGTAAATTTGTTTCTTTTGAGAACTGCCTTGTGAAAAACGTTTCATTTTTTTCCCAAATTCTTCTCTTTCCATGAAGAATGAAAAATGTTTCCTCATCACCCACACATCTTTTTTCGGATCTAACTCGGCAAGAATTGAAGAAAAGTTTTCATTTTGAAAAGAGTTTTTGTAAAAACGCTCAATCATATCTTCAGATAGCGCTGTTCGCAATACCCTTTCAAAATCTTCTTCGCTAGGAACGTACGAATTCATCACAAATTTTCTGTGTGTAAAAAGTTTTTTGATATATAAAAAATTTTATTGAGAAAAGGATAATATAACCAAAGTTTATACTAGGAAAAATTAAGGATAAAAAGATAGACCTGTCTTATTTGAACCCGAGACCTTTATAGCTATTCAATGGTGTCATATCTTAGGGTAAAAGGACAAATGATCTCCAAATCAAATATGTAAACTTCACAATAAATTCTACTTGCAGTATTTCTCCAGTAATTATTTTTTTAATTTATTTAATAAACCAACTTTAGGTGTTTAATTCACTCAAAATATTTCATTTGTCAGTAAATTAGGTATCTCAATTGACCCTTCATCGTTTAGGCTACAAATTAGTTATTGATTGGTAGTCTCTAGGTCATTTCTTCTATACTTTACCTTATGTAATTTTGCTATTCATTCTTGGTAACTCTTTTTTCATTAGAAATTTATTTTCTTCAATGTGTGTTTGAAAAAGCTTTTTTAAGGATTTATTTTGAACAGATTTTTCCTCTATCAAAACATTCTGATTAAGGAATCTTGTCAATGATCTTAGTATTTTTTTTATCAGTATCGTGTATTATTAGGTAATTATCAGGCCTGAATATTTGTCTACCAATCTCAGTTTAAAAGTTTTTTCTGATGAATCATTACTGATGTTCATTGTTCAATTACAAAAAGTTGTCCACTTTCTTCATCTAGAAGATTCTCTCTTTCACGCAAAACGAAAAAGATGGACAAATTCAATTTAAATTAAAAATATCTTGATGTGACTCAATTTGATATCTGTGCCATTTTTGATAACTCTGACATATTCTAAATTTTGAGATTTCTTACCATTCTTTTAAATGATAATGGTAATTATAAGCCAAATTATACAAAAAAGAGTCTATTTTTACTATATAACTAATATACAACGATTTTTTGAATTTTTTTTACAGAACTGATTTTCAGGCATACATCACTAATTCAATTGCCACTTCCAGATATTTTTTAATCGTATTAGCCAAAATGGAGTACAGAAATAAAATAAGCATAGTCGATTTTGTACAAAAACAGATATTATATTTTTTGGAAAATATTTTTGAAAATAATATCTAGAAATAAACCGTAAATCTAATTGAAGTTTTCAGATATTTTAAAACAATAAATGCATAATCTGAGTTCATAAATGTTTCAGAAATGAAACCAGCATGATCGATTTTGTTTAAAAACATATATTTCATGTAAAATTTGAATCAATAATTTTGGAAATTTTTTTTAGAACTAAACACAAATTTGATTGATACTTATGGATAATTCCAAATCCTAAATCAAATATTGAGTGTTTAAATTAAACTAGCACGATTTATGTTATAAAAATATATTTCATATAAAATTAGAATGAATATTTGTGGAGATAATTTTCAGACGTTATTCGCAAATTTGATTGATACAGACAGATATTTTAAAACCTCACAAAAAGTGATTTCACAAGTAAAACTAGCATGGTTGATTTGGTATAAAAACATATATTTCATGTAAAAATAGAGAGAATATTTTAGAGATCGTTTTTAGAAGTAAACCGTAAATTTGATTGACACTGAAAGATATTTTAAGACCTCTAAATGTGAAAACTGAGTTCAGAAATTAAATCAGCATGATTGAATTGGTATAAAAACACATATTTTTTGTAAAATTTGAAAGGGTGATTCTGGAGACAATTTTTAGAAGTAAACCGGATATTTGATGAAACACTTATAGATATTTTCAAATATTAAATGTAAAAAATCAGTCCAGAAATAAAACCAGCATGGCCGGTTTAGTATAAAACATGTTTTATGTAAAATTTGAAGGAATATTTTATTAGATATATTTCTGATCAATCAAAATTTTGATTGACATTTTCTAAAAAGTAGCCATGATTATTGAAAAATAATTAAACATGTAAAGTATTATGCGTTCAAATCAATTATAGATTTCCAAGGTAGTATAAACTAAGTTGAAAAAATTCATTTTTGATTGACAGTTTTTGACATGAAAGGGTCATTCAACTACGATGAAAATGGTATCAAAAATTTACAGGGCTTAGTTACTAACAAGTGGTAGCTTTAGTTCACTGATACAATTTATTCGTAAATTGTTGGGGAAAACAAATAAAAGGTGATGATGAGCATACCAGTGGCAGATCCATAGGGGGGGGGGGCTCATGGGCCTAGCCCCCCCCCCCCCTATGAAAAATGGCTTTGAAAATTACCCTTACTAATGTATACCCTTACATGTATAAAAATAAATTTTTGTAAACTATTCATGGCAAAATAATGTTAAAAATATGAAAACGTAGGTAATTAGTGATTCTAAAAGACATAATACAGCTGTCGTATTACCTGAAGACTTTTAGCAAAATTGCAAAAAAATTAAATAGATTTCGACCCCCCCCCCTATAAAAATTTCTGGATCCGCCGTTGGAGCATATCTATATTTATCATTTACTGCAAGACCTCCAACTTTCACAAAACTTTCTATAGTCTTGCAAACCTTTTTCAAAGCCAAAAAGCTTGACATAATTCGTTTTAGTGAGAGCTAAAACTTGAATTACCCTCATGTACCAAAAATCATATGTGTGTTTTCCCTGTGTCACCTTATAGAATAGAGCATGAAACAAAAAAGGTTTCTTTGATTTGTGTCTTTCTGGCAGTTTGTTAAAAATGATTTTATACCTTCCTCAAACACAGACAAATGGTTTTGAATTTTTTTTTTATCATTTTTTACATGCCATATCAATTTTCAATAATAATAATGTCTGCCTTTGCTTCTATCAAAGAAAAGTTATCTCTGAAAAACTCTTTTCCCATATACACTGCCGTTAACGCAATACAAATGTGCTGAAAATAGAATAGTTTGATTTGTTATTCAATTAAGTTCTTTAGTTTGAAAGAGTTCTTTTAATTTTCCACAAAAGAGATTATTCAGTTAACACACGATATTTTCTGATATAGCATTTTGACTTTATTTGTATTTAGTAGGTAAATTCTATAAAAAAAAAAGACTGAACTAAAATTTGCATCTTTAGAAAAATGGGAATGTAAAGAGTTTCAACTGAAGCTCTAATTTCGCTTACTTCGGTGTTAGGAAGTTTCAAGCAAAGAATATTAAAAAATTTAAACGTGATAAACAAACGTGTATTTGACCAATCAGATACACTCATATGCTTAACCCTATTAGTGCTGGGCAAAATTTGTCCGCTCAAGTGCTGGGGGGCGTAAAGTGCCCCCCCCCCTATTTTTCTCAGAAATTAATAAGTTTTTATAAATATTTTTAATGTTACATATATATTTCAACTATGCTGAATTCAGTGGTGATGTCCATTTTTTATCAAAATCAATCAAACCTGTCAAAAAATTGATTTATATTTGACAGCTCATCCCAAAAAGGAACTTTTTATTTAAATAATTATATAAAGTTTTTTATGCATGTAAACCCATTTTCAAATATGCTGAATTCAGTGGTGATATTCATTTTTTATGAAAATCAATCAAAGCTGTCAAAAATTGATCTAAATGTGACAGGTCATCTCAAAAAGGAACTTTTTATCTAAATAAGTATATAAAGTTTTTTACACATGTATACCCATTTTCAAATATGCTGAATTCAGTGGTGATATTCATTTTTTATAAAAATCAATCAAAACTGTCAAAAAATTGATCTAAATGTGCCAGCTCATCTCAAAAAGGAACTTTTTATCGAGATAAGTAAAGTTTTTTACACATTTTTCAAATATGCTGAATTCAGTGGTGATATTCATATTTTATGAAAATCATTCAAACCTGTCAAAAAAGTGATTCTCAAAAAAGAAACTTCTTATCTAAATAATTATATAATGTTTTTAACACATATACACCCATTTTCAAGCATGCTGAATTCAGAGGTGATATTTATTTTTTTTATAAAAATCAATTAAAGTTATCAAAGCATTGATTTATATATGACAGCTCATTTTAAAAAGAAACTTTTTATCTAAGTAATAATATAAAGTTTTTTACACATATATACCAATTTTTAAGCATTCGTAATTTAGTGGTGATATTCATTTTTTTTTATAAAAATCAATCAAAACTGTCAAAAAATTGATTTATCCCAAAAAGAAAAGATCAGGCACGGTTTTTTGAATTAGAGAATTACGTTTAAGAAAGTATAGGGAGGTTATGAAGTTTACCGTGTATGGCATTTTACACACATATACCCATTTTCAAGTAGGCTGTGTTTACTGGTTATATTCCTTTTTTTTATAAATATTACTCAAACCTGACAAAATAATTTAAATATAACAGCCCATATCAAAATTAAAATTTTTATTCTTTTAATGTTTTTTATACATTTCAAGTAAACAGAATTTAATGGTGATTTTCATTTTTTATGAAATCAATAAAACCTGTCAAAAAATCGATTAAACCAGTAAATCAATGTCAAATATATAAACATAAGAAATAACTTCAACTTGTAGTATTTCTCTGGTAATTATTTTCTTAATTTATTTAATAAACCAACTTTAGGTGTTTAATTCACTCAAAATATTTCATTCTACATTAACTTATGTAACTCGATAAGACCTCCATCTTTTTGGCTACAAATTCGTTATCTACGTCATATTATAATTTACAGTATGTAATTTTGGTATTCATTATATGATGATCCTTTCTTGGTATCTCTTTTTTCATTAGAAATTTATATTCTTCAATGTGTGTTCGAAAATTTTTTTATAAGAATAAAATTACTTTTTTTCTCTCAGGCCTGAATATTTGTCAACCAATCTCATTTCAAAGGTTTTTTTCAGATGAATCATTCGTGATATTGATTGTTCAATTACAAAAAGTTGTCAACGTTCTTCATCTAAAAAATTATCTCTTTGACACAAAAGGAAAAAGATGGACAAATTCAATTTAAATTAAAAATATCTTGATAGTGACTAAATTCTCACATATTGGCATATGTACCATTTTTGATAAATCTGACCTATTCTAAATTTCCAGATTTCCTACCCATCTTAGCTAAATGTTAACTGTAATCCTAGATGATAAGCTATAGATTTAAATATTTTTCATTTGTAAAAGAGTAACTTCTTTTTCACAGTCAAAATCTTTTTTGAAACATCTAATATTATATAATTAAACCACTTCCTAGTTCATTAGAACATTGTAGATCTTCCATTTAGTCAAGATATATTTTTTTTAATTATTTGTTTTGATCACATGTTCTATTTTCAATTAGTTTTCAACTTGGTTCCTTCTATCATACAAATTTTCAAAAGATTTTATAATACGTTTTATTTTTTTTAATAAATATTTCATACTCAAGATGATTGTAGAAAGTATTATAAGACAAAATATACAGGAAAAAAGTATATTTTCACTATATATCTAATATGCAGCCATTTTTGAAAATTTTTTACAGAACTGTTTTTCAGGCATAAATTACTAATTCAATTGCCACTTCGAGATATTTTTTAACCGTATTATCCAAAATCCAGTACAGAAATAAAATAAGCATATTCGATTTGGTATAAAACAGATATTTTATTTTTTTGAAAATATTTTTGAAGACGGTATCTAGAAGTAAATCGCAAATCTCATTCAAGCTTTCAGATATTTTAAAACCATAAATGCCAAACCTGAGTCCAAAAATGAAACCAGAATCTTCCAATTAGGATAAAAACAGATATTTTATTTAAATTTCAAATATATTTCTGTAGACATTAGACGTACATCGAAAATTTGATTGACACTTTCAGACATTTAAAATCTCTAAATGCAAAAAATGATTTCAGAGATAAAAATTATCATGGTCGAATTGGTATAAAAACATATATTTCATGTAAAATTAGAGAGAATATTTTAGGATATAGTTTTCAGACATAAATTGCAAATTTGATTGACACTAGCAGTAAAACCTTTAAATGCGAAAACTGTGTTCAGAAATGAAATCATCATGATCTATTTGCTATAAAAACAAATTTTAGAACTAAACGCAAATTTAATTGATACTTATATGTATTTTCAAATTCAAGATCAAAAATTGAGTCCATAAATGAAACTAGCATTGTTGATTTGGTATAAAAAAAATATTTAATTGTAAAATTTGAATGAATGTTTTTGGAGACAATTTTTAGAAGTAAACCGAAAATTTGATTAACACTTATAGGTATTTTCACATCCTAAATGTAAAAAATGAGTTCAGAAATGAAAACAGCATGATTGATTCGGTATAAAAACATATATTTCAAGAGAATATTTTTGGAGACAATTTTCAGAAGTAAACCGCAAATTTGATTAATACTTATAGGTATTTTCAAATCCTAAATGTAAAAAATGAAAACAGCATGATGGATTTGGTATAAAAACAAATATTTCATGTAAAATTGAGAGAATATTTTTGGAGATAGCTTTTAGAAGTAAACCGCAAATTTTAACTGATATTTTAAAACCTCTAAATGTGAAAAATAAGTTCAGAAATGAAAACAGCATGATTGATTTGGTATAAAAACATATATTTCAAGAGAATATTTTTGGAGACAATTTTCAGAATTAAACCGCAAATTTGATTAATACTTATAGATATTTTAAAATCCTAAATGTAAAAAATGAAAACAGCATGATGGATTTGGTATAAAAACAAATATTTATACCTAAAATTGAGAGAATATTTTTGGAGATAGCTTTTAGAAGTAAACCGCAAATTTTAACGGATATTTCAGAAATGAAAACAGCATGATTGATTTGGTATAAAAACATATATTTAAAGAGAATATTTTTGGAGACAATTTTCAGAATTAAACCGCAAATTTGATTAATACTTATAGATATTTTCAAATCCTAAATGTAAAAAATGAAACAGCATGATGGATTTGGTATAAAAACAAATATTTCATGTAAAATTGAGAGAATATTTTTGGAGATAGCTTTTAGAAGTAAACCGCAAATTTTAACTGATATTTTAAAACCTCTAAATGTGAAAAATAAGTTGAGAAATGAAAACAGCATGATTGATTTGGTATAAAAACATATATTTCAAGAGAATATTTTTGGAGACAATTTTCAGAATTAAACCGCAAATTTGATTAATACTTATAGGTATTTTCAAATCCTAAATGTAAAAATTGAAAACAGCATGATGGATTTGGTATAAAAACAAATATTTCATGTAAAATTGAGAGAATATTTTTGGAGATAGCTTTTAGAAGTAAACCGCAAATTTTAACTGATATTTTAAAACCTCTAAATGTGAAAAATGAGTTCAGAAATGAAAACAGCATGGTTGATTTGGTATAAAACATATATTTCATTGTAAAATTTGAATGAACGTTTTTGGAGATAATTTTTTAGAAGTAAACCGCATATTTGATTAACACTTATAGGTATTTCCAGATCCTAAACGTAAAAAATTAGTCCAGAAATGAAACCAGCATGGCCGATTTAGTATAACATATATTTTATGCAAAATGTGAAGGAATGTTTTTGGGGACAATTTCCAGAAGTAAACCGCAAATTTGATTAATCTTATAGGTATTTTCAAATCCTAAATGTAAAAAATGAGTCCAGAAATGAAAACAGCATGACCGATTTAGTATAAAAACATATATTTTATGTAAAATTTGAAGGTATATTTTATTAGATATATTTTTGATCAATCAAAATTTTGATTGACATTTTCTAAAAAGTAGCCATGATTATTGAAAAAATTTAAAATATAGTGTTATGCATTCCAAACTGTATATAATTATAAATTTCCAGGGTATTATATAATATAGATCCTAAGTTCTAAGGTTAAGTACAGATAATGTCAAAATTTTGCTGAAAATTTTTAATTTTTGATTTTGATTGACAGTTTTGGATATGAAAGGGTCATTCAACTACCATGAAAATGGTTTTAAAAGATGCAGCTAGCGATTTTAGGAAAAGTCACAAAATTTGAAGGGATATGATTCAGCCAATTTTCTACAATTAATTTTTTAGTGAAGGGGGGGGGGCGTTTTACGCCCCCCTGCACTAATAGGGTTAAGAGTTCAATGACTTGTTACAAGAACTAAAAGAAACCCCGCATTGTCGAAAACATGTCAAGTAAAATTAGAACCATTTATATTTAAGAACTGAATCAAGTGGAAAAGTTTGAACTTTTTTTTTTTTGAGATTGATGTAGGCACTTCTGAAAGGAAGATGTATTCGGCGTCTGAATATATTGACATTAGTATTGAATTGAGATCAAATCGCTCTGAACCCCTGTGCAATTAAACAAAAACTCAGGCACTATACTTAAATACCTACACTACCATTACAAAACTTACATGAATTATTGTTAGAATGAAAGAGAGTGGGATTAAAATGTGGGAGGATTCAAATCGTAAAAAATGAGTTTTATACGTGCGAAAGAAAAAACGAAAAAGAGGATTGCAAGCTTGAAGCGGAAGCATGTGTTGCGTTTGTCAATAAAGAATACTACTATGTCAATTAGCGAATTTCAAAGAAAATAAAAGTCGGCAATGATTCGTTTTACTTCGGAAAAAGCACACTTGTCATACGCTACCAATAGATTGGATTCTCCCTCGTGCTTTAGAGTTTAGTGAGCAACATGTAGATTGAGAGAGAGTAGAGTTAGAGTAGAGAGCAATGATGACTTTCCTTGCAGAGATGATAGAGAGCAGAAGCTCAGCATTCAAAGCATGTGTCAATCAATGACGCTTGATCTATCAACAGCTCCCTGATATACATTTGTGGTGCCCCTAGGCAAGCAAAAATTACAAAAGCACGACTGGCAATTTGGATTTTTAAATCATTTAGATTTTAAAAAAGTAGTTTTAGACTTCAGATTATTTTTCAAATACATTTTATGATATGAAATCAAAAAACTTACTCAACTCACGAATAATAATTAGCAAAATGTATTTGACAAACAACTAAACACTTGCACAAGCATCACAATGGTATCAATAATGCAGAAATAGAAAACAATTGCAGCATTGAAATATAAATATTAGACTTTTGTTAAGAAGACGCCATCGTCATTTTTTGTTTGAAATACTGCTTCATTTTAAAATAAATATTAGTCTGGTGAAAAATAAGTCATACTTTTCCATATTCTTCAAGCTGTAAAAAGTTTCCTTCTATTTACAGCGTAATAGCATTCATAGGTATGAATCAACATACAATTCCTAAAATTGAATACAAGCTGAACAAAATTACACGTATTGATTGAAAGAACAAAACAAATATAGAAATGTTTTGGAAAGAAGTAGCGAGATACAAAGACGCTTCGGGTTATGAACTTTATAACTGTGCTATATCAGTTTTAATATTACCGCATTCAAAGAGTTTAGTATGATGAACTATGTAAAATCTAAAAAGAGAAAGGAAATCAACCGTAAAATTGGGCCTAACCCCTAGGACACGTTCATGCCGAATCGACATTCCCACTCCTTTTTAAAACTAAATTTCCATTTTTCTCCTCAAAAAAAATTTAGTTTACAAAAATAATGGTGCCTGGTCAAAACGTCCGAAATCCAAAACGTCTGAAACCAAAACGTCCGAAATCAAAAGGTCCGAAAATTAGATTAACAGTATCTGAACCCTAAAAAACATTTTTTTTCGAGAATCAAAATTATTGAGGAAAAAAACTGAAAAATTGAGCACAAAACTTTTTTTATTTAAAAAATTCTATTTCTAGTTTTTTAGTTTAAAACATTACACACTTTAGATTTAAATAAAAATGAAAAATTTTAATGTAAATGAAATGGATAAAATTTTTCAATATAATTTAAAAAAGCTTATTTTATATCAAAATTAAAGTTTCAGACTAATAGAAACCAGTGATGGAACTACATATTACCAACTTTGATGAGTAAGAGCGTGTTGTAATTATGCAAAGCTTTAGTTCGTTATCAGATAGATAAGTTCGACATGAAATACGAAAACATAAGAAGTCAAACAGGCATGAAGGATTATACTAAATAAATTCGTTTTGTGAGGTTATGATTTCTAGACGTTTTTGTTTTCCCACCTTTGGGTTTCGGACGTTTCTGTTTTCGGACGGTTTGGATTTCGGACATTTTGGATTTCGAACGTTTTGACAATGAACCAAAATAGCGCCCGAAACTTGACATATTTTTTAGAGTAGGTTTGCTATGTGAAAGAACATAAAAAAAAATTTTTTTTGTTTATTTTGTTGTATTTTCTGTACCAATGAGAAATATAATTTTTTTCATTAGGAAAATTTTTGTTTTCATCAAAACTTCTCTTTCATGTAATTTTACTGCAATAAAACAAAAAATTCAAAAAAAAAAAGGAAAAAATAGTTTACAATTTATTCAGTTTTCTATCTCTTTACGACACGGGCACTTCTAATAGACATATTTCACATTCAACGCAATAATATTTTGTGACCTTAAAGTTTTTGAGTGGAAAAACCACCAAACCCTTTAAATTTGACCCAATTCTAAAATACCTATACTTAGAAAATATACGAAGTTTACACATAAAACAGTTGGCGTTTTCATTTTTCTAGGACATAGTCATGTTTGGAAAATAGTATTTAAAAATAATATAAGCAAAAAAGTTTTTGAATTTTTTGTAATTTTATTATAAATCTAATAGTATATATAATATTAAATTTTATATGCTTTTGGTCAAAAATTATATTTTATTGGAAAAAATCATCTCTCCATAATTTTTTCAAGATAATAGATTAGTTAGATTTTTTCTAAAATCTATTATGTGTTTTTTATAAAACAGAAATTCATCAAATTCCTGTAGATATCGTATTTGCCTAACTCGCTATACAGCAAGCTGTTCTGTGGATTAAGTGACTGGTATAAGTTTTTACATTTGACGATGTTCTAACAATAAAATTGAAATAAAGATTCTGAAAGATCTAGGTCTGTTTTAGGAGAATCGATTAAAAGGCACTAAACATCGTAGACATAAATAAAGCAAATTTGACAACTGCTATCTAAAATATTATTCGACGAGTGTTATATTTTTTACTGGAATCCACCCAAATAGTGTAATTTTTTTGTAAAAACTTGCTCCAAGGTGTTTCTTGAAAATCAATAACCTGTTTTACATCGATATTTTTTTTAAATATAAGAATTTATTTTGAGGTAGTATCTTTTCTATTGAAGGTACAACTTGTTAAAAAATTAATTGATACACTAAAAATTACTATTTAGTGGATTCCGAAGGATTCCGGTGAATTATGAAGGGTTCCAGTAAAAATTCATGGAAAGGATTTCATATGTTTAAAAAAATATCGATGTAAAACAGGTTTTTGGCTTTAAAAAAACCACTTGATAGATGTTTTAACAAAAATTACAATTTTGAGGTGGATATCGGAAGATTCCCGTGGATTCCGACAAAAAGTCACACCTTTACTCGATTTTTGTTCTCATGTAAAACAAACAATATGCAAGATACAGGAAGTAAATCGTACAACTTTTCACTTTTTATTATCAAAGATGAATTTTTATTTAACAAAATCCGTGCTTATAGAAATTTATTTTGAAGACAGTTGAAATAAAAGAAGTTCAGACATGTTCTGCTCACTCTCCCGCTTATTTTGAACTTTAAATATATCTGTGTTTTAGTGTCAAACTAAATGTCAATCATTTTAATAAATAATATACTATTGGCTGGAGAAAAAATATGTTTGTGTCAAACTAAATGTCATTCATATGAGGTATTGTTACCTTCGACGTTATTTTTTGAGTCTAACACTGACTAATGGAAATTAATAGGGAATTGTGTGTCTGAGCGTGCCAGAAACTTGAATCTTATTTCCTATATAGAATCCTATTTTCTATATATACATTATTATTTTTGAATTTGAGAGAAATCCTATTCCCTCTAAATAGTATGCAAAATTTGTATATGTATGCTGTATACTTACGTATGGCGTTATGTTTTGTGGTCAAAACCTTCATAAAAGGTAAAAAAGATAAGTACGGCCGATGATGGACACTATGCAGTATATGATATATTTTTACAAGCATCAAAGCAATTCAACTCTGATCAAGGAATTTATGAGTTGGTACAACAAATTATGAAAAAGTTTTTGCTGATAGTAGTATTCTTTCAATTAGAGTCGTTGTTGAATTTCTGCGAGACAATGGAATTTCTTGCAACGGAACATAAGAAAATTCTTCTGCAAGCAAATGACTTCGAAATTTTGTAGAAAATTTGACAGAAATTTTAAAAAAGATGAAATTCTAGAGCAAGTAAAATATTACAACAGTTCAATGGGGCATGTTGATCGAGTAGATCAAAATCTTAGTCAAAGAAAAAGATTTATTACGAACATATTCGGCATTGTGGTGCAAAACTGTTGGTTTCTCTTCAAAATTAATGATGAAAATAAAAGATTTTTTCATCTTCAATATCAAAAGAATCCAAAGACTTGCACACAATGTTTAGTACGAAATCTTGGTATGGGCATGATGGGAATTGTTGTTTCTATTTCGTCCTACACCCCTTCTAGAGTTTCAATGAATGATCAAAAGAACAAGAAAAGAAAGCTACTTGAAAAAAAAATCACTGAAACTCGAAAAAGAAAAGCATGTTATTCCAAAGACCATGAAACACAAAATAATATTAAAAGTGTTGCTGTAAAAAGCATTTGTCTTTTTTTTGTAGAGAGTGGATCGATAATAAAGTTTTATTGACTTATGTTTATTTCTTTGACGAAGGTTTCCTAACGGGGTCCACATGGACCCCTAAGGGTCCATTGGGAATTTAAGGGTGTCCATGGACAAAAATATGAATATTGGGGTCCTTTTAACACAGTAAGGGGTCCATGAAGTCTTCGCCAAAAATAAAGAATATGTAAACAAATAACAAATGAGTTATTAAGCATCCACTGCTTTTAGCGCTTAATTGACAAGCTATTTATGCAATATATTCAAAAATGTTGATAACAAAAAGGGTATAATAGTAAAATAAAATCGGATGGAAGCATATTTTATATCGTTTGGACATCTAATGACCACATTACTCATTTTTTTTATCTAATCACCATATGTAAGTAACGATAACGATTTCCTAAAATGTTAAATTACTATTGACTGAGCTACGGATACCACAATGTATTTATATTAATAAGAGTCTTGTACAATACAATTATTAGTGAATAGTATCTATGATCCCATGTTTAGTTTGAATGAAGTTGATTACAGTAATCTCTAGCTACTTGGCGCTTTTATTATTATCGAGGTCTTCCTGTATACGGATTTTATTTGAAAGTCATTATCGTACATCCCTCTATTTCGGCACTTGAAATATAAGACTTGTTCCATTGAATTATTGAAGACTCGCATCGTACATTACCAACATCTCACGTCGTAAGCTTGATCAATTTCCAACACTTCTTGCTTCAGTTAGCAGTCATTTAAAAGATGATGGCTGTATTGCATACGTTAACTATATCTGAAAAATACTCACGAAGACATGATAACTCGTTTCAAAGACTTCTTAGAGCTGAAAATTCTAGACAGGGTATCCAATTCATTTGAGGTAAATGCTGCTGATGTTTCAATTGACTTACAAGAAGAACTTGTTGAATTATGTGACGGGTGGACTCAAAGTTTACTTAATCAACAAAATGTAAGGAGACGTTGTGAGTTTGCCTGTAAATATCCGCTATTATGGGAAAACGTTAAAATGTTCATCATTGCTTTTCCGTCTACCTATCTTGTGGAATGTGGTGTTAGTTGTGCGAATCAGCTATTGACCAAGTATCGTAACCGTTGAGACCTTGTGAAAAGAGGAGACTTTCATCTGGCTTTTATTGAATTTTGGAACCAGATATTCTACTTCACAGCATCAGGCTCAAGGTTCTCATTAATTTGTACAACGCCCTTACTTTTTTTAAGAATAATAAAATTTAAATGCTATATTGTACTTCTTTTTTATTGATATTTGATTCAAAAATATTATGCCGAAAGATTTTTGTTTATCTTGTTCAAGGAAGCCTTTAGATGTGAAATTATGAATATAATATATATTCATTTTTTTTTTAATTTGCAATTAAAATTGAAATGTTTTCCCTATTTGAATATACATATTTATATGTCTCTTATAGATCATGGGGGTCCACAGTTAATAAGGTTATCGCTCAAAGGCTCCACAAGCAAAAAAAGGCTGGAAACCCCTGTCTTAGACCATACAGATGCATAAACATATGTAACACGAACAACAATCAAAAAATAAGAAAACACTTATGAATAAATACACTCAAGAAGAATCGAGAACAAACTCCACACAGTTCTTCTGATTCATGAGCTGCTAGATGCAGTGCTATTATTGAAATTAAAGTAATCATGGAAACTATTCGCTATTTTTACTTCATTTGTTATTACAAAAATTTCAGCAATATAAACAGACTTTAATGTTCTTCGAAGGTTTAATGCAAGAATGAATCATTTTCCAAAGGCTGCCTCAAATTCTTAGCATTTTTAATTTCATATTATATTTTGTTTCCTAGGAAGACAAATTTACTTTTCAGCTTGAAATTGAAAGTGTTCTTTTTCATTTTTTATTATAGAGATCTCTTTGTTTAAGCAAAGTCAATAAATCATTAGTTATCCAGTCAGTGTAATTAGATTTGTTATTCAAAGATTTACTGGTGGTAGAAAGAGGCCTGAAGGAAACAATTTTACTGATTACATTTTTTAATAAGATTTCATTGTCGTTATTAGATGATTGATGCAAATCAGATCAAAAAAAAGTTGAAGCAAAGCGAAAAAATTTATATCTATTAAGAAAAGTCAACTTTATAAGAATGGGAAGGGATATCGAACTACAAAAAAGTTTATTGTTGTTGGAATAGGAAAATGGTCTGATATATGAGTATATCATTGATGGGATAAAGATATTATCAAGAACAGCGTTGGAAGAGGGACGAGGTACAGAAGAAATCGTAGAAAAAAATTTGAGGTATAACGAAGATTCAAAAAGTTAGAAATTTTAAAATCATGTTTATATTTGAGTAGATTAAAGTTAAACTCTCTCTCTCTCTCCAACAATGGAGTTAGAAGTGGGGTAAAGAATTTCAGATAGATAGCTTGTCAAAATCAATTAAAAATAAGTCGATATACTTAGAAAGTAGAGATGGAAATCTATAAAAGTTACGGGTAAATGACGTGCGGTTATTTTTGTAAAGTGAGAATCAAGCATTTTCACAACTATTAGTAAAGCAAGCAGACTTAACAATTCTACAAATAAAACTGTCATGAACAAAACAAAGCCAGTCCACCATATGTTGACTCAGTATTTTGGGAAACAAAAACATTATAGTGGGGTAATTTATCATTTTGAAATTATTAAAAGAGGCGCTAAGAATGAAAAACCAAAATTTTGAGTGACAAAATGTTGGAGCTAACTGACTGAACATATTTATCAATATTCAATATTTATCAATGTGTTTCTTTTATCTCTTTGTGTAATGTGTAATACATACCAACGAGTTGAAATTTTATTAATAAATACGCAAAATCGAAGAAATTCTTCTCTTATAAAATATCTCGTCTTTACAAAATCCATGTAGGACTTTTCAGGGGCGGATCTAGAAATTGGCATTAGGGGGGGGGGGGGGGGGGGGGAGGATTTTACTAAACTAGAACTCAAATATCAAGCATGTGAATTTAATGTTAGGGTTTTAAAACAAATCCTTATGGATATATGTTAATAACTCTGTATATGATTAATAGTTTAACCAAAGCATTATGTATTAAATGAAAGTCAAAGACGTTTTGCAAATGTTTTTTAATTTTTTTGTAACAGGTCTCATTTAATTTCAGGGGGTATGTCGGCTCCGTGCCCCTCTAAATCCGCCTATGCTTTTTCGATCAGAACCAATTCCTTTCAAACAATGCCGAATTTGTCAGGTATAGATAACTGGTCATCTCTACTCCTATACAATTTGTATTCCAAATGCTCAATCTTAAATTGCTATATTTCTATGGAAAATGTGCATGCCAAAGATGCCATCTCTGGTTCTCGTTTCTCATCTCACTATGAATTTGAACGTGCCTGTGCTCTCCTATAATTTCTTTCTCGAATTAACTAATATCTTTGCACACATATGGTATACATAGCATAAGTTTAAAGTTTTGCCCACAATCAAAGTTTTCTCATTAGCGTATCTTTTGGTAGATATTTCAGGTCAACTTACTTTGTTACAACTTAGTTTTGGTCCATTATAGGCATCTTCTTCCAACGCCTCTTTTGGATTTTGATACCGATCTTCAAAGTCATTTTATGTTTTTCCCCTATATTTCGCACCTAGCATTCATAAGTTGTATCCTTTTTTTGTAAACCTTGGGAAAAGAAAATGATTGAAGGAGAAGTTTTGTGATGAAGTTTATCCACTCATACTATTTAGAATCATCGTGTTACTTTGAGAAGATCCATGTTTTGGAGATTTATCACAAACTTAAGAGTAGTTTTTCTTCGTTATTTAAAAAAACAAAATATCCCGTTCTCGAAGATCTAAAAATAAAGAGAAAAGGAGTTTAGAAGGTGAATCACGTTTTTATTGCTGATCTCTGGAAAGGAAAGACAAAATTTTGAAGAATCATAACGACATTTGTGAGGTGAGAAATTATTTGGTGTTTTGGCTGAAAAAAAGAGCGAGACATCTATATTTTCTTTTTTTGGGGAGTTTTAAAGAATTGAGCTGCTTCATCAAATTCATGAAGGGGAAAGCATTGGAGTTGTGTTTTGCTTCCATTTTTAATTTCGGAGATGTTCTTCTCTAAAAGCAAAACATTGTAAAAAAATTAAACAAATTTGAAGTGTTAATTATAAAAACTCGTTTGGCATTTTGATACGCAGCGCATATGAGAGAAAAGCAAAGATTCTGACTTATAAATGATGTCGACATTTTTTAATTTGGGCATATTGTTGCCATGAAACCAAGGATGTTTTGTGTTAAATCCTAAAACACGCGACTTTTCATTTCATAGTTTTCGATTTTATTTATTTACCGTAGACATAATCGTGCTTGACTTTAACCTTTTCAAGTTCGGAAGAGTTATAGGCAATCCTAAATCTTATCATATTGGAGTTTCCTGGAAAAAACCACTTGCTTATCAGATTATGCTCTAAAAAAATTTGATTTTAAATGTTGATTGATTTTTGAATAATATTGAAAACTTTCAAATGTCATTAATAATGAAAATGGAACTCCCTTATCTAAACACTGGATTTTCAGAGAATAAGATGCATCTTTGTTTGGATAGATTGCTTCAAATGTGTATTCCCCATACGTTTTAATATTATATTCTAAAAAATCATTGATAGTATCGTTTACAGCATAAGTATAAACAGAATAGTGCAAAAAAACCTTTTCTCATCTCTCCCGCACAAACGATGCACACTCCAACAAGCGCGACTCTGTAGATCACTGTTAAATTCAATCCAACGAAAGAAATGAATGGCAGAGAGATTCCTAAAAACATTGAAAATATGATATCTTTGTCTTATTTTTAAAAGATTCGCCCTGACTTCCATGGCCGTCCATCCGAAAATTTTGCGTATACTCACTAGAGTTTGTTGTGATCAACGTTATACTCATCGATTTAGTAATTGATTGGCCTCCAACTTTGCAATTGATTACGTAAAATTTTTTTCTTCCATCCATCTCATATTCCATTGTTGCGTGCTCTCCTTCAGTTCGCACAAAAAAATCTTCTAAATGAGGGTTCCATATTTTCGTCCATTTTATAACAAGAGCATTTTCTTGCAATTTAACAGATCTAAAAAAAATCTTTTGCTTCTTCGTCTTTGATCTCTAAATATATTAATACAATTAGACTTTTTGAAAAAATAAGCTCTCAGGAGTAGATGGAATGACTTGGAAAATTTAAGGCAACTTTTTCGAAGCAAAGAATGATGCAGAAGATTTACAAAAATTCGTCACCAATTTGAGAACTTTTGGGTTTAATTTTTTACTCAAATTATACGAAATAAATTGAGACCTACCAAAAAATTTTAAAATTATAACTTTTTTAAAATTAGATTTTTTTAAAAAATTGTAAATTTTTTAACTTTTTATACCAATTAAAAAATGTAATGTTTTTTGATAGTCAATTTTATCCACGACAATATAATAGAAGTTTTATTGAGTGAAAACTTCTCTAAAACGCCAGTATAAAAGCTTGGTTTTGTAAATAATTTTATACCTCTAAAAGTGTGAAATAAACAGTAAAGCAGTTTTTCTTTTTTTGAATTGATGACAAGCAACTTTATTTTGAATTTTTCATATCAATCATGGTAGCACTTTTTTCTGTTTCCTGCTCTATTGCAGAATTCAAGAGATCATTTTTAGTATTTTTGCTTTTTGAAACTACATAATTTTTTTGCTTTTTTATGGACATTATCTCGTTATCAATAGATGAACATAATAAATCCATATTAAGTGTACACCCCATATTGAAGTGTTAGTTTAAAATTTATATAGTACCTCATGCTTTTGATAAAAAAAAACCAAAGTTTTTCCAACACTGATTTAATTTTGATGTTTTTTTTTTAAATTTTTAGAAAAATAAAAAACTTTTTTCTCTTATTGAAAATGAAGACAATATAAAACGTGCAATTAATGGTAATTTTTTATGTCAAAAAAATTAAATATCATTGCGAAGTATTGATATCAAATCCTTTTTGAAACATAAAAAAATTTATTTCACAATATTTAAGTTTTTTAATTTTAAAAGAAAAAATTTAAAAAATCTAATATGCCATATATATTTTTATATAATACATGATATTATTATTAATTTGTTTGGAAATGTTAACATTTTCAAAAGTTTTGAGATTTTGGTTTTTAAACTTTTTTTATGAATAAAAAAAAATCTTTTTCATTGTAAATTGTTGAAAAAGATTTAAATTCATGGTACGCTCTTTGATTTGCCTCGAAAAGAAGATTCCAAAAATGTAACACCCATGAGAAATCATTGTTATAAATGTGATAGTATAAACTATTAACTTCAGGATTTTATTTTCCTTCAACCTTACTATTATGAAAAAATGTTAGAAAGTATAAGATATTATTCTGAATTTTGGAACCAAAAAATACTAAAGTATAAAGAGAAAGTGAATTACTGGAAAAATTTGTTCATTAATACAGAAAGTTCGTTTAAATTTTATTTCAAAGAGAAGTTCAAAAAGTAAAAGAGTGATTTTATAGATGAGAACCAAGAAAGAACTGTGTCACAATCGAAAGAACCGGCTTATACGACTCGAAGAAACTACGAAATTTTACTGTTCAACTAGAAAAAACCTGAGGTATGAGCGTTTGTATCGTGGGAAGCTGCTCTATGATGTGTTCAATTTTAAATATTGCAAGGGTGTCATTTTCATTGCCTGTAGGAAAGAAGAAATTCGTGAATAATGTGTATACTACAAAAAATGAAAAGATGTTCACCTTCACACCCATACGCATCTGGATTAGAAGCACATTCCACTTTGATTTGTGTACAAAGGGGAGAATCGCACTCCGCCCCACGATGAACTAGCACTAAAAGATGCAACAAGAAAATCCAATTCATGCAAAATGGAAGCAGGTAATTTACAAACTTGAAATAATGCGAAATTCTATTTTCTCCATTTTCACTTCTAAGAAGCCTTTTTTCAATTCTACTCTGTATTTGAGAAGAACGAAGTATATGCTTGTGAAAAGAGGCAATTTGGAATTGAAGAAAGAGAAAATAGAAGTAAAAATGTTTTAGAATATCTTTGCAGCATATCTCTGAATATCATAATAAATAAAATACAGAATTAAGTGTAGCTATCAATTATAAATCATTAATCAACTCATTAACAACTAATTAATTAACTATAGCTGTTTAACTAAATCAACAACTGATTATTATCATCGGATTTATGTATACTACACTTGATATGGGTGTGTGTACTACATCCATTACTACTGTCGACAATATGTTCATCATTAATTTCTCTGTTGGCGATCTAAGACCGCTTGCCCAACATTTTTGATCAAGTTTTTCTGAACTTTTAAATCCCTTGAATTCATTTATCTAACAAAATTAAGTTGTATTGAGAGCTAAACTTATCTGAAATATATAAAACAGGAAAGAGTATTGATGGAAGGTAAGAACTTTCAATGCCTTTCAAAACTTTTACAGGTGGCGAAACAAGATCGTTTTTTGAATTTTTGTGTTAGTAAAGAGAATTTAGTGTTAATAAAGACAAAAAAAAGGCAAATTCCTAATTAAAACTCACTAAATCAAAATAGAAAGTTCAAAAATATATTTACTTGCAAACTTCAATCTTCCATCTTTTGTCGTAAAATTATTATATCTATCACTAGACACATGCTTGGAACTATAATTTTACTTGGGCCATTTTTCCTTTGTGGTGGGTAGGAGCAAACTCAGTTGAAGGGCAATCCTTCGAGAAGGAAAACTCATCTCTGGATAGAGTCGAAAGAGGCTCAATGAGGCAAATATTACAAAAATTATTTCCAGCAACAAACATTTTACCGCTTGCAATAAACTAGAGAGGAAATAATCTTTTCATAAAGGCAGGGAATGAAAGTATGAAAGAAAAAAAGATTGAAGTGTTCGCTAAACGAAAAATAATATTTATATCCCAGCTTCATAATATTAAAATGAATAATATTTAAAAAACAAAAATAGGCATTTCCGTTTCTCCAACTGTGTAAACTGTTTGAAATAGCTCTTCTGCCATTTTTTGAACTTGTATTTCAGCTTTGTAGTAGGTAAAAAATTAAATTTTTAAATATATCGAAAAAAGGTTCACTAATTTTTGAATTTTTTACACTATTGCTGTAACGTTAAATAGCCTCCTGGACAAAAGCCCCCCCCCCTGCGGACAAAATCCCCTCCCCCTGGACAAAATCTCTTCTCTCAAAATAAGAAAGAGGACAGAACCCCCCTCTCTTACAGAAAAACTTGATTTTAATATTAGAGTTAGTATTAACACAAGCGATTTAAATCAAGATTTTGTATTTTAGAGTAATACAAAATCTTGATTTAAATATTAGAATTAGTGTTAAAAAAACACAAAAAGGACGTGTACAGACAAAAGCCCCACCTGACAAAATCCCTCCCTTCAGAAAGAGATAGAGGACAACCCCCCCCCCCCCCCCCCTCGCAAAAGCATAGCATAATTGAGCGCGTATATTACATAACTTTGTTTTTTAGTACATATTTAAAAAAATTTACTTTTTTTCTAGCAAATGATGGCAAAATTCACTTTATCGAATTTAAAGATAAGAAAGAATCTCCTACACATGAGAAAAGGTTTTGTCAGGGGAGGATTTTGTCCTACACCCGTGTAAGAAATGGGAAGGTGAAGGGAATTAGAAGTATTTTTAACAAATGCTTTGAATACATGCGATAGGCATATATATAAAATTTTTGTTTTAGTCAAAGATATATATAATTGCAGCACGACTCTCTCTTCATCTCATTTTCTTTTGAACAGTATAGCCACCAATATTCGTATCTCGTATTGGAATGGGTCTCAGCCAACTTATAGCAAATTGCAACTAACTATTCCCTCCTATCTTAAATATAGGTTCTATTTTCTTCTGAACGTTAAAAATTATCTATACACACAAATGCAAAATTTCCTTTAACTTCGAAATTGTTTGATATTTTTGACATGAATCGATGTTCATTCATTTAAATAGAATAACGTAAAAAATTATAAAATGCAGTTTTAGAACATCCAAAATGTCTTTCAATTACAAGGAAAGCATATCTTTATAAGATGAACGAACACATATTTAAGTTTAACTATAAAAGTCGTTCTTACGTCTACTCTGATAAATCTTCAAATGCTGGAATAGGACCAAGATGCTAAGAAGAAGAAGATGCATGCTTTCTCTAAAGTTTATGGATGAAATGATTTAAAATATGGCTCCCTGCATTCCATATACACATGCATATATATATTTTTTATGCAACTTTGAAAGATGTTCTGACTAGCTTTCGTTTATTTACATTGGCTTTGAGGAAAAGCGTGGAAACTTTATTTTCTTGCATAATCCACTGCAAGTATAACAAAGCAGGGGCCAGTGTTAGAAGTTGAATTCGGAAAGACGAATGCTGAATTCGGAAAGACGAATGCTGAATTCGGAAATACGAATGCTGAATTCGGAAATACAAAATATGCAAAGAGATATGTTGTCCGACACTCTCCCTCTCTTTGTGATATACAAATCATATAATCAACACTATATTTAGCGTGATATGTATGAAATAAATTTGAACTCTAAACTTTTTGTAATAATTTAAAAAAAAATAATTTTCATTGATTATATTATTTATTATACAGAGAAATGAAGGTATATTCCCGTAAATGTAGATGCAAGATAATAATAATAACTAATCAAGTATAGTATGGGGTAGTAATATATAGTATTTGTTATGAAGACTAAAAATGTTGAGAGTTTTTCTCCCTCCCTGTTAAAACTACTGAAATTTTGGAAAATATCAAAGCATGCAACAGATCTCTTTTTTTTTTAAAAACACATTTAAAACAAAAATGAATGGAATGATCTTTTTTCTTTAGTAGATATCGCTATAGAAAGTTTCTTTATGCCAGGATTGTAAGTTTAAATATTAAATTTAACACATGTTTCTAAATTTTGTTTTTCTTGTTTTAAAATAAATATTTCATACGGATTGATAAAAGTATTATAAACCAAAATATATAAAAAAAAATAATAATTTTACTATTAACCAATATAATAATAATTTTTTTAACAATTATTAGCCAAAATGGAGTAGAGAAATAAAAAAATAAAGATATTAGATTTGATATAAAATTGATATTTGATTTAAAATTTTGAAAATATTTTTGGAGACATTTTTTAGACGTAAAGTGCAAATTTGATTGAAGCTTTCAGATACTTTCAAAACCTAAATGCGAAAACTGAATCCAAAAATAAAATCAGCATTGTCAATTTGGCATAAAAACAGTCAAAATATTTTTGTAGATATTAGACGCAAAACGCACATTGATGGATACTTGCAGATATTTTAAAACTCCGAAATGCAAAAATTGAGTCCATAAATGAAACTAGCATGGTTGATTTGAAACATTTAATTCATGTAAAATTAGAGAGAATATTTGTAGAGATAGTTTTCAGACGTAAACCACAAATTTGATTACCACTTGTATGCATTTTCAAATCCTAAATGCAAAAAATTTGTGTCCAGAAATGAAAATTCGTTTAAAATTTGAATGAATATTTTATTAGATATGTTTCTTCAAAAATTTGATTGACATTTTCTAAAAAGTAGCCATGATTATTGAAAAAATTAAATATATAAAGTCTTATGCGTTGAAAAATCTATATAATTATAAATTTTCAAGGGAGTATCTAATATAGGTCCTAAGTTATAAGGTTAACTACGGATAATATCAAAATTTTGTTGAAAAATGTTAATTTTACATTTTGATTGACAGTTTTTGAGATGAGAGTGTCATTCAACTACCATTAAAATCATTCCAAAAATGCAGCAAACAATTTTAGGAAAAGTCACAAAATTTGAAGAGAGATTTTGGAAAGTTTGTAGAATTAATTTTTTGGTGAAGGGTGTTAGGATTTGAAAACCCCAGCACTAATAGGATTAATAGCTAAAACTCCGTCCGATAAAATACTTCCTTCACATCAGACTTCTACTTCTTCTTCAGCATATCGATCTTTGGTAACTCTTTTTAGCCTTCAAATTTTTTTATAAAATTTTTCCAGCTTTTTTCATCTTCTGTCAATTTGAAAATTTTTTCTAGCTTTTTTTTGCCAGTCATTTCTTTGATATCATCAATCCACCATGTTCTTCGTCTTCCTCTTCCTACTTTTTTTCCATTATCTTCAACTATTGACTTTACTTCATTGCCGGCTAAAGCTCTCGCTATATGCCCAAAGAATTTTGCTTTTTTTTCAAGTATCATGTTAAGTAGTTTTGGTCTTGGTTCTTTAATTGATTCTTTCATCATCTTATCTGTCCAGCTAACTCGTAGAATTTTTCTGTAACACCAACTCTCAAACGCATCTATTTTCTTTTTCAAAGCATTTGATGAAAAGACTTCAGCTTCATACCTAAAAACAGACCAAACTTGTGAATTAAGAAGTTTCTTTTTTGTCTTGATAGGGGGAGGTTATCCCTCATCAGTTCTTTGTGTTTCCAAAAACTTTGCTTAGCTCTTGCAATCCCAGTTTTTACGTCAGCTTCATTTTGTAAGTTTTTTTTTATTATTATAGCGCCAAGATATTGAAATCTTTTTACCGGTTCTACTTTTTCTTTTTCCATTGAGATGTTAACGTTTTTATGTCCTTTGCTTGTTATTAGCATGCATTTTGATTTTTTTATGTTAATTTCTCTTGATGCTTTTCGTCCTTCTTTCACAATAAACTCCAACTGCTCCGCCAAACCTTGCTCTGTTTCGCTAATAAGAACAGTGTCATCTGCGTATAGCTAATTCTATTTATTCTTTGCTTCTGCTTGTTGGAGACACACGAAAGCTTGATGTCATTTCTCGGAACATTTCATCCGCATATGTGTTAAATAGAAGCTTTTTTTCATCGTTTTTTTTATGTACACAACTTGGCGACGGTAAATCTCTGCAATCAGACGCACCTCATTTTTTGGAACTTTTCTCTTTATTAAGCAATCAAACAAGATATCATGTTCAACTCAATCAAAAGCTTTCTGGAAATCAATAAAGCACAAGTATGCGTCCAGTTTTTTGTTGATTCTGCTTGCTAAGTTCGTTTTTAGAGCTGTAATACTTTCAATCGTTCCCACTTTGGTCGAAATCCATACTGCATGCATAGGGTTTAGTTGCCCATTTAAGGAAGTGGATATTCGATCATAGATAACTTTAGTCAGTATTTTCATTGCTTGTGGTATCAAAGCTATGATTCTATGCTCTTCACATTTTGCAGTCCTTTGTTTCTTTGGTATTGGAATTAAGGGAGTCTCTAGCCATTCTTCTGGTATTTCTTCTTCATTGTAAATACATTTTATAAGATTCACAGTTGCTTCAATAGTACCATCTCCTGCGCTCCTTAGCTATTCAATAATAATTCCATCACTTCCACTAGTTTTGTTTTTATCAACAGATTTCATTGCTTTTTTTTTTTATTTCTTCCGATGTAATTTTTCTTCATTTAATTCATTTTTATGTTTATATTTTATTAAGTTTGCTTTTGCTTTGATTCATTCAGTTCCTCTATATATTCTCTCCATCTTTTCAAGGCATCTATTTTTCTTTTTAAAAAATTTCCATCTTTATCAAGAAAGTATTTTTTTGCATTGACGTTAGCTTTCTCATGATTTGCTACATCTTTCGGATCTCATTTCTTCTTTCCATTTCGTGTATCAATCTCATCACATATACTTTCGGTTTCTTTGGCCTTTACATTTCTAGATTTTTTTCTCATTATTCTACTTAGTTCTTTAACTTTTTCTCTGTCATTCTCTTTTGGTCTTATTTCCATTATATTTAAAATGTCATCAGTGATACAGTTTTTTCTCTTTTCTGCTTTCTGTTTTGGGACTGTTGTTTCATTTCCTGATTTAGCTATTTTAGAAATTTTCTCACATCCTTTTTCTTGTGTATGAAGATTTTCTTCTTTTTGTACAGAGTATTGAAATAGCTTTTTATTGTTTTCATTCTTCAGCCAGTCTCGGTCTATTTTCTGAATTTGGTAGAGTTGCTTTTTTCTAAACATTTTGATTTTGAGTATTGAAACAACAGGATAGTGGTCAGATAGTTTGTCAACCTTATGCACTACTTTGCACTTTGAAATAGTTTTTGCATACTTTTCATTAATAGCAAAATAATCAATCAAGCTCTTTGCATCACCATAACTTGCTTTCCAGCTATTTAAATGTATTTTTTAGTATCAATCTTTGTTTCATGCAGAAGTCCAACAAAATTCTTCCATTTCGATTTACTTTCCCTCTTCCAAACTTCCCAAAAATTCGATCTATAGAAGTTTTTCAACCTCTCCGTTCATATCTCCCATTATGACGACTTGTTTGTTTTTTTAAAGTCCAACTCTTTCATCAAATCTTCGACCGTTTTGTACGCTTGAAGAACTTTAGCTTTATCTGCAGGAATGTCAGGAATGCAGCACTGCATTATAATAAAAGTGTTATTCTTGCTTTTTATATTCATTCCAATTGCTGTATGATCTTTTATAAACAAATCTTTAAACAAAAGTTCCAATTTTTCATCAATCAGAAATGCAACACCTTTTCTATAGAAGAAGTAAATATCTTGTAAGTTCGGTTGTTTTTTTGTTGGTCGTAGTTTAAACTGAGTTGTTATAATTTTGTGGAAATTTCAGACAAACCTAATATATCAATATTTAATCTGTCTAATTCTTAACATACCATTTGTTGCTTTCCAACATCTTGTAAACCCCTTATGTTCCAAGTTCCAATTTTCAGAATTCTTTTGTGATGTTTAGTCTTTTCAGAAATATTAACATTAAACGGATCAAAGCTTTGTGTTATGTTTTGCTTCTTATAATTGGTTTAACACTCAAAGACGAAGAATCAATATCTCTAAGTCGCTGATAGCGAGTCGAATCGCAAGGCAAAATTATCATTTTGAGAAGTCATACATTTCATAAAAGTTGTACCATCACAGCATTTGCTTAATTTTAAATAAAAAAATTAAAAAAAAAATATAATTATATAATATTTTTTTTAATAATTAAGATATTATTTGTATATTCAAAATCTTGAATCAGCTATTTTGACATCATGCTTTATAAATAAAATATATTTTTAATGACGACACTTTTTTAAGTAAAGAAATTAAATTAAAAATTTTTCTTCCATTTTACATTGCGAGTGGAGATAGATTTTCCTCTTGGGGGTATAAACAGTTCTTAGGGTTCGAACCTGCACCAAGCCTACTTTCTCATAGTTCCATACAAGCGGCGCAATTGTGCCTTCTCGATGAAAACACCCCACGGTACCTTTACCTTTAGGGAAGTTTAAACATTTTGATACCACAAATTGACAACAAACTCTAAGTTATTAATTTATGCATAACTTTTCATCATAAAAATATTTTATGTGTAAAGCTATGTGCTTTGAGACTGCTTCCATTCGTCTTTAACCCGTTTCCGGAACCCTGATAAGGAAGACATTTTAAAATTTTCGGAATTATATTATGAGTATTTTGAATGTAAACTAAATATAATTTTTGAAGTTTTTTGGAAATGAATGGGAGGGGGGGAGGGGAATTAAATTTTGACAAATGCTTCAACTGATCTTTGGGGCTAAAATAGTTTGAAACCGGGGCTCATTTTAACAACATTCTCAACAATGATTGGATGTAACAAAGAATACAACGCCCACATCGAGGTGTCACAGTCTGCACATCTTCATGATAGCTAGCAGTTGTGTTTTCGACGACTAAACCAAATAATTTACAGCCAGTGCAAACTCATCAGCACCCTCAACGTCTCCATTACAGCGTCTTCACTCTAAAAGATCAACTTTGAAATGGAGAACAATATTTCTTGAAACGTGGCATGTTTACTTTTCTACGATCTGCGCAGCTCATAGAGATAGACAGACACATATCCTGTTGTGATGAAATAAACGTTATCTTCTTCTACTCCTAAAGACTTTCTCAAATCGAAAAATGCTCTCCTTAAAAGTAATTCCTCCACTTTCTTAATAAAGATTTGTAATCGTAACTACTCCACTTTTCCTAAGCATTTTTAGGCAGAAAGCGTTAATATTGAAAGTACCGTATATGCTGGCTCGGAGTCGGTATCTACTAGCTTAAGAGTTGAAGTTCAGCGGTTCGATCCCCAAGTCTCCCGACTCTTAAAAACAAAGTTCCAAAAACTGTGATTAACCATTTCAAGTATAATGCGAGCATATAGCTTTACGGGTGAAAGTGCTTTGATAGCGAACCAACCAGCAAGTAATAATAGAACAGTTTTTTTCTCAATGGTTTTATTTTATTTTTAATTTATTTTGTATTAGCAAACTCAAACATAAAAATTTTCGAGAATTCCAATTATTCCTAAATATTCTAATTTTCTTATTCCTAAATTTTAATTATTTTTTAAATTGAATGAATTAATGATTTGATCTTGATAATTAATCTTTCAAGATAAATTTTCTGGAATTAATTTTCAAAATCATGTTCTTTTCGACTGATCTTTAAAAAATTAATCAAAGTGATTTAATTGTAACAATTTTTATATCGGACAATTTTTGCGGTCCGGATAAATCGGCTATATAACCGGATTTTACTATAACTTAAATGGAAAAAATAGTTTCATTGACGTAAGAATATGGAGTAGTCCTTCTTTAGGCGAAGTCGGTAGTGAAGAGTTGTCACGTTTTTAAGTCATTTGAAGTTTGCGAGTCTGGGTCCAACTTTATAAGTACTAGGAGTCGGTATTTCAAGAGAACCCCAGTATCATGCTTCTATAGTACACGCAAAGTTTGTGGTCTAAAAGTACAACTTTTGTCAATTCCTTGTTTTCACAAACTCTTCTCACAGCGTTTGAAAAAATTGAAATCCCTTTTAACACAATATTGTTTGTGCATTGACGTTAAATCATGCTTCAAGTTACTTGATCGCAAAGAATCATTTCAAAGCGCTACTTGAAGCATAATACACACCGCAGCTTTTAAATAAATTCATTGGCCAAGACTTTTTTCAATACTTGCCCTCTTTTTTATTACACTTATTAAAATAAGCTAAAAAGACGAGACAAAAGTAAAATCAATGAATTATCATCATTTAAAATATTCAGTTATTAAGAAGAAGAAGGAATTCATTGATGATTGATAATAATTAGAGCTAACTACAAATGCACCTTCATTAAAAATAGAAAGCAAGAAAAAGAGAGAAACTGCTTTCAAGGTCACCATAGGTGACCGCTTGACGGGCAGAGATGATGCATCTAGTTTATTGCAAGAGTAACATTTAGGCGTCAAACAAGTTATGCTGTAGTTAGAGGTGATTTAGTCAATTATACCACATTGGAAACGTTTGATAGACAAGGATTCAGTAGAAAAGATGTCCAAATTGCAGTTGTAAAACTTAGACAATCGATGAGTTGTTTGAAATTCGCCAAATTAAACGAAGGGGTAATCATATTTTCTTTAAACCTGGGGAGAAAATCTGTTGTCTTTGAAATTGTAGATGTCAAGATTCTCGAAGTTCTCTCTAGTAAACAGTGATGAGTGCATTTTCATGTAAAAATAGTCGGTTTAAGTTTATAAATATATCGGGGATCTTGAGGGCGAAAATTGAAGAAATTAAGGACGATGTGTGCTCGACGTAGCTTTTGAACATTGGAATGGAAAAAAATTTTTGCAATGCTTTATGGTTCCAACAAACGCGGACAAGGTTATTGCTTAAATGAAGGATGTCATCATTGCATCTCAGGCTATCGTTGATTATTATTATTGTTATTACTAGACGGTCCCTGTGTTTGGTCTCTCGCTTCGCTTGAGACCTAGGATTCTAAATCTCAAAAAGCTAGGACGGGTCAATTCCAGGACGTGTGACAGATCATTGCTACCGCGTGATTCTAGGACGTGGGACAGATCATTGCAACCGCGTGATTTTAGGACGTGTGACAGATCATTGGTACCGCGTAATTCTAGGACGTGTGAAAGAACATTGGTACCGCGTGATCCTAGGTCCAGTTAAAGATCATTGGTACCGCGTGATTCTAGATCCAGTTAAAGATCATTGGTACCGCGTGATCCTAGGTCCTGTGAAAGATCATTGGTACTGTGATTCATAGGTCCAGTTAAAGATCATTGCTACCGCGTGATTCTAGATCCAGTTAAAGATCATTGGTACCGCGTGATTCTAGGTCCAGTTAAAGATCATTGGTACCGCGTGATTCTAGGTCCAGTTAAAGATCATTGGTACCGCGTGATCCTAGATCCAGTTAAAGATCATTGGTACCGCGTGATCCTAAGTCCTGATCATTATTGGTAGCGCGTGATTCTAGGTCCAGTTAAAGATCATTGGTAGCGCGTGATCATAGTAGGTCCTGTGAAAGATCATTGGTACTGCGTGATTCTAGGTCCAGTTACCGCGTGATCCTAGGTCCTGTGAAAGATCATTGTTAGCGCGTGATTCTAGGTCCAGTTAAAGATCATTGGTACCGCGTGATCCTAAGTCCTGTGAAAGATCATTGGTACCGCGTGATTCTAGGTCCGTGTAAAATTTTTTTAATGCAAATTAATTTTTTTGATTGGTTAAAATAAGTACATTATGCACGTAGATATACAAAATATACAAATATATATGAATTTTTTTGAATAAAAAGATTTATGTTAAAATAAAGTTAATATTGTTATTCATAATGATGATGATAAGAGGATTTTAAAAATATATAAAACTTGATTTTTAGTTGAATATATGAGAAGTGATAAAAGTCATATTTTGAGCCACCTGAAAAAGCGAAAAATTGAAAAATAAAATAAAATTTAAAAGCGAATTCTGATAGAGTTTGATACGGTGATTCCAAATATATAATTTGTTTGAAGTATGATTTTTAATTTTTTTTGAGTTCAAAGTTGAATTATTTGTCATTTTTTCAAGTTCAAAAGCTAAAAAAAGTATTTAAAAAATGTTTAATTTAAAATATTTTTACATTTTCGTAATCAGTATAAAATTTCCTTTAAAATGAGATAATAAAATAGAAAATTGGATAAGTTTAAAATTTTTCGAAAATTTTGTAAAGGTCCAATTTTTGGACCTTACAATTTTTCAAAAAAATTAAAAAAAATTTTTCTAAATTTTTTTACCGTAGTATGTTTAAATATCAATTATATATTATGAATGTGCAAAATAATTGAAAAAAATATTTTATTCTTCATTTTACACGTTAAAATATAGTAAAAAATTTCAAAATTGTGCATATTGTTCAAGGGGTTATAAAAAAAATTTTGAATTTTTTGAAAACTAAAAATAATTTAAAAATGTAGCTAAAAGGATATTTTTTAAGATAGACATGGTTTAAAATGATTTTTAAAAAATTTCTCGCATAAAGTTTTGTTGCAAATTTAAATTTTCCAAATTTAGACAAAAAAAATTTTTTAAAAAATAAAAATTTTTTTTTCCAAATAAAAGATCTGAAAGCTAACATTTTCTCACTAAAGATATTTCAATGTGATTTAGCCGTTTAGAAAAATCTTTTATTTGTTTCAGCTTTGAGTCCATGTGCAGTGGGATTTAATGCTATCAGCAAAGAATGCAATATGATTTTACCTTTTTCTAATGATTTAGGTAAATCATTAATAAATATAGAAAAAATCTATCGTACAAATAGGATTCTAAGAATTTGAGCGAATAATGTGAAAACCCATGGAGTTCAAGTTTTTTTTATAAGCAAATTATAAAAAAATTGTTTATAGTAAATTTATATTACTATATTTGATCATTTATCATTGAAATGTTTTCCGATAAAAAATCTAAGTAAAATAATTTTTTGAAAAAGGAAGAAAATAAGTTTCAAAAATTTATATTTTCTTAATACAAAATAATTTGAGTTCGATAATTTGGTTTCGTAGTGGTAACAATTTGGTTTCGATGGCCTAGGTTCCCCATTCTTAAAAACAAAATCACAAAAACTGTGAACAACCTTGCAAGAATATATTACTGCTAAAAATGCTTTGATCTTTTCAGCCAACCAAAATACAAAATGGTAAAATAGAGTAATGAATTAGCTTGTAATGATCTGTGAATTGTAATAATAGTCTGGTTGCTTCATTTTGATAACTCAGGGTCTGGGGTTGGATCCCGCATAATTGTGCCTTCTGTCTTCCATATGTGCAGGATTATGTTAGTATGCATTCTTCAGAGAGACGTTAAAAATTTGCAATATGGATGAATTGAAGTAAACAGTCACCTGTGTTGATTAGATTCTGTTTTATTTTAGGCCATAACTCTTATTTTGGCATCTCTCCCTGTTTTTCTGCAAATTGGAGAGAATTGGAAAGAGATGCTCGCTAAAAAAATGTCAAATATAGTCTCAATGAAAGCAACTTACGTACTCGCATTCCCAATCAACGATACGGAAGTTAAAAGAAACGTTCAATATTTACAGCATTTTTTGAAAGAAAAAGATCCATCAATGGAGAAAGGCTTTGTGCCAATAAGCAAATTGATTATACCCGTCTTGTCACTTACTATGCAGCATTCTGAAGAAAATAAAATGTCGAAACTTAAAATGCCAACTATCCAAATCGATCATATTTCTTTTTCATTGATAACTTTTCAATCTCAAGAAATATGTTTTGTTTATGATAGAGAAACAAGATGGATCACATTTAAAGATCAACTTAAGAAAAATGTGGATGAATTATTTAAAAAAAAAGTCGTGATAAAAAAATTCATTGGGAATCGTTTGCAAGTTTATTTGGACAGAAGTTTCCGTATGGACGCAGATTTACTACATAAAGAATGGAACAAGGACTACAATGGAACTCTGGGAGCTCAGGAGCTTAAACAGTTGGTTCTTTACAAAGTGCACGGTTCTCAAAAAAGTTTCTTCAACACATACTTTAACATTTCAGATGTTATTTATTCTTATAATCTAATATATTAATTTAGCCAAAGACGCTATCTTTCTGCCAAAGCTTTCACTGATGTGTTGCCTATCTTTCCACCATTTTGTGATTTTGAGTAGACTCTTTGATATCTCTCCTGCTTTTCTCATGTGATTTTAGAATAAAATCAGCAATTCATTTCACCGTTTTAGACTTGTTTTCATTGAACATTTTATTTTTCGATTTATTCAAACAAGTATTCTCAAACTTAACTTTTGTTGAAAAATATTTTTATTTTTCATTAAATACAAAAATGAATTGTGACATCGATAAATATTCAAGCACTTTTTGAATAAAATCTTTGACTTTATCTTTTTTTTAAAAAGTTAGTAAAAACATAATCTATAAGGGCGCTTTATCTTCAAGTTGATTTCTTATTCTCGATTTGAAATAATTCTTTAAAAAAAAAATACTGAAAAGACAGGGGTCTTTATTCTTAAAAATCATTTCTGAAACTTCTATACATTTTTACTTTCTTTAATAATTATTTTTATTGTACCCATAGTATCAGTTGATTTGAATTTAATGAAGTTTTATCTATTTGAGAGCACTTTTATAATCGTCTACAATATGTGCTATGTGTTTAGCCAAGATTTTTAATTACATATGAACAACATTAAGTGATTTCAATAGTAAACACTGGTATTGATCTTATTAATAAACACACATAAATCAACTTACAAATGTCTCCTTAGGGGAAATTTAGTGTAACACCCAAAATACATTTTGTTGAAAGAGTTGGTAAAGAAGGACATCTTCTTCAGTCGTCCTTTACTTTTCATTGCTTTGGGTGCTACGAATTCTTCAAGTCTTCCCAAGGAGATTTCCTTCAGCACATGTCTGTTGACTGAGAAGAAGCATTGACAAAAATTACAGCCTTTCAAAAATAGTTTTTTATATGTGTTTCTTTGAAAGTTCTCTAATTTTTTATATAGTATTTTTTTTTTCAGCTAGTTCAAAAGTTTTAAAGTTTTTTTCATTTGTAGCTGAGTTGGTAGTGTCTAACTTGGGAAATTTGAAGATGCGATTCGTTCGAGCTCGTATAATCGATCTTGTGGCGAGTTGATATTGAGGTGAGTTGTGTATAAATTATTCTTTCTATGAAAGAGTCAGTAGTAAAAAAAAAAAGTAAATACATTTCTTGAAATTAGGCGCATTATTATAGCTGCTAGTTCAACTAAAAAATTTCGCCATGCATTTGAACAAAATTTAAAACGAATATTAAAAATGGTTTGGTGATACTTACACCTGCATAGAATGAAATATTACAAAAACTTTTTTACAAAATAATTACTTTTTACCTAGCACTAAATAAGAAAAATCTAAATCAATTGGATCAGTGCCCGCGCTAAAGCTAAATTTCAAGGGGGGCTGAAATGGGGCAAAGAAACACATTTGCAAAAAATTTATTTCCTATATTACTTTATATCCTATATCACTTTGCTGAAAAGCATGAATTACTTCTGTATAAAAACCTATAGAAATCTCATATTATACATACACATACACCAGCATTTATATAAGATTATTGTGTAGAATTTTTGCTTATTTATTTTTCCTTTAACACTAAAACGACGGAGGGGGTTTTTTTGCCCCTTTTTTTTGGTTTTATAAAAAATTTCTTTCTTTTCACCTTTTTTGTGGGGTTTTTTTTTTTTTTAAAAAATTTTTAAAAAAAGAAAAATTTTAAAGGAAAAAAATTTTTTAAAAAAATTTAATTTTACGGGGGGGGGGGGGAAAAGTGCATGGGGCAAAACCAAAAATTTTGGGGCGGGGGGCAAAGATTAATACAGGGGGGGGGGGCACGTGCCCCAAAATTATATAGGTAGCGCGGGCACTGAGTTGGATCTTTCTTTATCTTTTTTGATTCCTAACTTGTTTGGCGAAGAAGATAAAATTGTTCAAGACAACATTATAAAAGAGTTGAATCCAAAAGTAAACAGTTTGTGTTTTATTTTTGTTGAAAAAAAATCAATAAAACTCGTTATTACTTGAGTCTCCAAATAAAGAAAAATGTAATCGATTGAAATCAAGCCTCAATTCTAAAAAGTTACCGTAGTTTAAGAGATCTAAAGTCAAAGTTGCTTTGTTTCAACATCACATATGTTGATAAAAGTTGACTATTGAACAGATCAAGGATATTCTTAGTAGTCCAAATAACATTACCAAAGACCATATCTTAAATATCTCTAAATTTTCATGCAGAAGTGCGCTATACAAACAAGTATATATATTTTTCTAAATACTTAGCACATAATTTTCAACTCCTTCACAGGCATATAAAAATCTGTTACAGGTGTGCCAAATTCAAACACTTTGTTGCTAAAAGCCCTCAGACTTCGTCTCCCAAGTGTAAGTACTGTGGTCTTTCTCCTCTCTCTCTAACATTTGTAGAAATAAAGATAAAAAAGATTTGTTATGTTTGTGCTTCCTCCAACTTGGATCATAATCATGTTTTTCTCTCTCAGGGTTTTAATTCATTTTGAATCCTATACTCATTGCAGGGTCGCATGTACTCAAATTTTAGGGGAGGCGGGGTGCGAACTTTTTTTTATAATTTTCAAAATTTAGTATAAAAGAATTTTTGGCCAATGAACACACCGCCATTATTACCCGACCTTATACTTGCACGGTAACCTCTCAATCCCACGACAACTGCACAGATTTTATGAAGTCAAGTTACCTTGTTTGTAATTCTGATTGCATCAACCTTCTAGCTCAGTGGTTTTCAAACTGGAGTGCGCGTGCCGCGAAGAAGTTCCATGGGGTTCGAGAAGGGGTCTCTGAGTGAATCGTTTTTTCGTAACTTATTTCTCCCATATTCGGCCATTTGCCATTTTTGCCAATAAATCAATAAATAAGTCAGTCTTTGAATTGAGTACTACTTTTTTCTTTTATTGCTTTTCAGGCCTAATTTGTAAATGTGCATTTTTCTTAATGGGTAGAAAAGATGAAATATGACGACTCACACTTGAAATTTGCGTTTTATTGCATTAACATCTCGTGGGAAGAGGAACTTAAGTGTCCTTTGTGTTAGCATCCACTTTTTTAAAGCACGTCAAGTGAAGTTTGCGCTGGTAGTGAAGCTATAGTCTACAACATAGCAGAACAGTTGATATTACTTTGCTGCAAAGATATATTGAATGTTCTAAGTTCTGAAGTTGTAAAGATACCGTTAGAAGGCTAATTGGGGAAATGTCTGATGACATGTCAGACGTGGTTTTATTGATTCGGAATTTATTCGATTAGTTTGATATTATTTAGAATTGGATTATAATCTGGACTCAGAAGACTTTTTAATTCAAGAACAGTTTATTGATTTGGTTGATGATTGAGGAGGTGGAAAACATTTTCTTCTGAAATATCTCATTGCGATTTTTGGATTGAAATGGCAGTCCTATGCTTGCAAAGATTGTTCTGATTCGATTTGCCACAACATGAGTGTGAGAAATCTTTTTTCATGCTGCTTGCCATTGAAACCAAATCCCGAAACAGATTGGAAGCTTTCATTTTTGGTCAAATAATATTATTTTTTCAAATGTTGAGTAAATTTAACATTTAGTGAATAAGAAACAGTGTTGCTCATGATTTGTTTATTTTTTGTAGTATATGTAATTATCACTGAGTTATTATATATATCATATGTTATGCATACTTATTTTTTGTCTGTAATTATATATCAGTATTGCTTTTGTGACGTATTTAACTATATGGCAAGTTTTCAGAAAATGCATGCCATATACCAGTAGTGTTTTAGTGACGTTTATGCCATTTCTATAAGTATATAAATACGTGTTTTACACTCGGATTTTATATAGTGTGTGTTTTTTGAATAGTATTTTTTTTTTTAATTATTTGTTAGCAAATTATACATCAAAAGAGTACAAAAACACTAAAATGAAAATTTTTAGAAATTTGAAGCAAACTAATACTTAAAATTTTTTATGATGTCTAATCAACTATTTTAGGTATTCATAAGTTTAAAGCTCTCCTTATTACACGGAGTTTTAAATAAGATTACTCTATACTTTATTTTAGATTAATTCCTCTCCCAGTTTTTTACTTATAAAAAACACTAAAATAAAGATTTTTTTATAAATTTATAGCAAACTAATAACTTGAATTTATTCAAATTTTGATAAAACACTTTTTTGTAAAGTGAAATTTCTTTATTTTTTACTTTTTGTAAATTTTCATTTGCAGAAGTTTAATTCAAATGAACAAAGAAGAAATTAAACGCAAATAAAATTAACTTTAATTTAAACATACTAATATAATCGTTATTTTTCGCTGAAAAAACTAAACGTGACGATTGTTAAAACAAAGAACTCTCCAAATAACTTTAAATCAAAGTTTTCTATTTTTATTTTTACACATGGCTTCTAAAAAAAAGTTGATAAAGAATGTCGTATCTTTAATAAAAGTTGGAAATAAGAAATTCAATATTCGTCATCACTACGAAACGAAGCATCTTTCAACACACTCAAAACTTCGTGGAAAACAGCGTTCTGAAAAAATTGAGTCTTTGAAACTAATTTGAAGCCTCAAAGAAGTTTCTTTACAAAAAAGTTTGTTGAAAACGAATCTATCATCACTCGAGTAAGTTATGCAATAGTGAATAAGTTAGCAGAGCGTGGAAAACCATTTACTTATGAAATAACTTCATAACAGAGTGTATAATGGAAGCAGCAAATGACTTGTTCCCTGAAAAAGCAACTTTGTTTGCAAATATCATCAGGTTCAGTTGTGCGAAGAACAGAAGAATTTGCAGAAAACATACACTTTCAATTACACGAGAAAGCTAAAAACTTTTTGTGGTATTCAATTGCAATTGATGAGTCTATTGATCTCTCTAGCACGTCTCAGCTTCTTATATATGTTCGTGGTGTCAATCGCAACTTTCAAATAATTGAAGAATTGGCATCGTGTGTACAACAGCTGGAGATGTTTTCATTGAAGTAGGAAATTTTTGCAACGCTATGATCTTCAATGGGATCGGTTTCGGTGCGTCACGGTTGATGGTTGCCTAAATATGGCAGGGATAAGAAAAGGCTTGGATTCAGACTAAATTGGAAATCTTGATTGTCCAACAGCTCTTTTCATACACTGCATTATACACCAGCAAGCACTCTGTTCAAAACAATTGGATATATCTTGTGTGCTTAATCCAATCACAAGTGTCGTCAACTATATCAGAAGTCACGCCCACATTCATCGACAGTTTCAGGCTTTTCTTGAGGAACTTAATTCTGATTTTTATGATTTGTCTTACTACACAGCAGTAAGATGGCTAAACTCCTATCTCGTTTTCATAAACTTCGAAAAGAAATCATAAATTTCTTAACTGAAAAAAACAAATGGAATACACAATTTCCAGATTCTTCATGGTTATCAAAATTGACATTTTTGGTTGACATCACAAATCACATGAATGATTTAAATTTAAAGTTGCAGAAACAAAATAACCTCATCTGTTCTTTATACAAAGTTATTACAGCATTTCAAAGAAATTGCCATTGTTTAAAACACAATCTGAAAAGGGAACTTCTCTCATTTTCAGATTTTTCAAGAGTTTTGCGGAACACGTTGATCCCGAGTTTCACAAAAACATTCTTTATAGCTTACATACAAATTTTTCCCAGCTCTTTGCTCATCTTGACAAAATAAAAAATGACATTTTTCTGTTTGAAAACCCCTTTGACTTCGACGATGACAACATGCCAGCAGTACAACTTGAGCAAATCGATTTACAGGCTTCTACTTTGTTGAAAGAGAAGCATAGAGAAGATCTTAAATGTTACCAATCTTTACCTGATGATGAGTTTTTGAGTCAGGTATGGCTTTAGTTTTTGGAACAACGTACAAATGTGAGCAAACTTTTTCAAAAATGAGTCAAAGCATCGAACAAGGTTAACTGACGACCACTTGAAGGCAATTCTTATGATTGGATGTAGCAATTTTAAAGCTGACATTAACAGTATTTTGAAAGGCCAAACACCAGTTTCATAAATCTCATTAACTTTATTCTTTTTTTTATACATATTTTTTTTGTTTTTACGCATCTATAAATAAACCGCATACCTGTCTATGTTTTTTGTAGGCCTTTAGTTTGATCTGAATCAAAAAAGTATTTATCCGGCCCGCGATTAACATTGCGTTAGGTCTATGTGGTCTTTTTTGAAAAAAAAATTTGGCGACCCTGTAATGTTTCAGATCATTTTGAAATAATACTTGTGTCGGTTGAATTTGAATTACCAGAATAAATTTTGATTTTTATTGGGTTCTTTGAGATCCTTTTTCAATGATCCAAATCAGTTTTTCTCTTATTTGATAGATATTTTGAGCAAGGAAATTACCAAATGAACAACTGTGAAAAAAAGTAAAAATAAACCTTCAAATACCTGGATGACTCAGGACTTACTCATGATGATTGAGACAAGGAATGCATTATACGGTAAATATGTGAAGACTAATAAATCTAATCTATCTATCCGCAACAAGTTTACACTTTATAGAAATAAAGTAAAAACTCTGGTCAAAGTTTGCTAGAATAACTATTGTGATAAATATTTTAGCTCGAAACAAAATTTGGAATAAGTTGAATCGTTTGATAAAGTCTGATGTTCCTACTCTAATAATGTTTTGGAAAGTGAAACGGTTTTCTGATAAAGGACGAATAACTTCTCACATCTTCCTCCAACGTTTTACCATTGTTAACTAATTTTTTTCTTCCCGCAGACGCATCATCCCCAAAAAATCATGTTTAGAATAACATAAAGAGATATAATAGCCCAGCGTGAGTGTCTGTAGAATGTTCGAGATTAGAAAAGATACAACTATTCTAATGTTAAAACCCTACAACTCAAAACATATAGCGTTAAAACTTTTAAGCCATAAAGCTTTACCTAAAAATAAAATGAATATTAACCCCTCTGCTTCTGCGATTTTATGTTTTTGCAATCCATTTCAACGTAACTTACCAACTTGTGGTGTGGAGAATTGAATGATGATGATATTTTTGATGAAAATCAATCAAAGTTGTGAAAAAAGTGATTTAAAATAGGTACCTCATCTAAAGATTGAATTTTTATATGTAAGATATTTAAAATAATTTTATCACATATTCATTTCAATTCTGATCTTTATTTTGTTTGGAAATCAATAAGTCAAAAAGCGATTTTCCTCAATTTTTTTCGAGTTTTGCTAATAAATTCTTTTTTTCAATTCCTTAGTTCATTCCTGTTTGATTTCTCCTAATGCAGATGAAGATGTCATCAATTTTTTTTTGACTTTTCAAGGTATCCAACATCTTTGTAGAAGTTTTGAGTTTATTGAATATATATATAGGAATATTAGCGTTATGGAGTATTAACGTGAGTGCATTTTTTGCAACCCTATCTTACTTTGCCATTAAGTTCTGAAACTTCTTATTTTCATTTTGAGAAAACTATTCTTAATTGGTTATTGATACTAATTTAAATCATAACTAGTTTTTACTATCATGATTCCAAAAAAGTAGTTATATTCACTAACTGAGTTAATGACTCTAACTAACTGTAGTTGTAAATATAACTAAAGTGTATCAACTTAAATAGTAAAAACTTTACGTATTGAATGAATATAGTTCAACTTACTATGCATGGAAGAATCCGTTTACCCACGCTGAATTGTTAATGAGAGATGGTCATTTGAATAAATTACATGTGTGAGTGCTAAAAGCCGTTTTCCTTAAATAATTATAATTAGTTGGTCGTTGATAGACAGGCAGCCTTTGAGCTTTTCCAAATATAAGATGGTTATACTTATAACTTGTTTTAAAGGGTAAATTCTTAATTTATTCGACATTTATACAAAAATATTGGGGAAATTAATAAATTTTAAAAATTAATCTAAATTAATTAATATAATATAACTTAGGAACGTTATGAATGTTTGAAAAAAGATGCAGCTATTCAATCGAACACAAAAGTAAAATTTTCAGCCGTGTAACTAAAAGTATCGTGTAAAGCAACTTTTTACATTATATTTCTAAAGTGTATAATATAATTAGAACTTTTTGATGAAGCTTATATACTCACACAGCGCTTTGAGTCTCAAACTTATTCTTCTTGAAAGAGTTATTTCTTCATCGATAAAAACTCATTTTTCTTGGCCCATCATTCATCGGTAGATAATAATTTGAGAAAATTCAACTCACTCAAACTTTAACAAACTTTTGAAGGACTCACTTCATGATTATCCTTATAATATAAACAATTTTCTTTGTATATTTTATAACGTGGTTGTAACTTATTAAGTTCACCAGAAGTAAAAAATCATCCTATTTCTTGATCCTTCCTTTGCCCACCTTTAAAATATTCGTAAAGAGTTATAGAGAAAAGAAATAAGATACAGCTTTTTAAAAAGTTTCTTGAATATTTCCTCAAGATCAACTGATACACAATTTCTATGAACAAAAATAGGGTCAATTGTGATAGATTAGGGCAAAAAACAGGCCCAGAGTAATTAGAGTTTGGCACACATGCTTCAATTGATGATACATATCCCTTTTCTTTTTCACTTTGGCGCTCTGGATATTTGTGATCTTCTGAAGTAGTTTTCAAACGAAGTCAAATAAAATAAATCAGTAAAGGATGGTTAATCAGTTAAAAATACAAATGATAACAAAATATTTATTGTATATATATATATATATATATATATGAGAAAGATTTTATATTTCATGAATTTTGGGTGTCAAAACGACACGCACACAGAAACGTAAATAATAATTTAAATTTAAGCAGTGAATGATATAAAATATTGCCTGAATGCTAAAAGTTATTCTTAAAATTTGACCTAAGACACTCAACTCTGCACTCTGTAGTATACTTGACAATGCTATGGGTATCTGCGATCTTCATAAGCAGGCTTTTTGTTCCTGTGTCACACGAAATCAGACAAGTACTTTTCATCGCGGTGTGAAGTTAGTATTGACTTTACTGCTAACCGGGTATCTTCGTCGTCGTCTTCATTCTCCTTATTTGGGGAATCACGGAAAAAGAACTCATTTTTGGAATGCGGGGTTGGGCTCGCAATGAGGAAAGGAAACTGCGATTCCAATGAAGATGGAAGACTTACTGAAGAGCATTCCTCAACTTTCTCACAAGATATTATGGCGGGAGATGGTTGCTTGCGGGGATAAATGCTTTCATACAATCTTGAATACGCATTGCAGCCCAGAATCTCTTTGATGTGGTTTGCTCCTAAATATAAGAAGATGGTTATTAAAGTTTAGTTCTTTGGAGTAGAGAGGTGATGCATCGTGTATAAATTAGTGTTCCTCAATCTTTGTCTTTCACGAGATTTCCGGGGAATTTAGGGAAAAATTATTAGTTCTCGGTTATTTGGGTTTTTCCCAGCACTGGTTGTTTGACTACGAAAGAAAATCTAAGAGCGACGTATATTATAGCCTTGGTTACATTATTTTTATTTTAAAAAAAAAGTAACATATGAAAAATGAGAACAATGATTGATAACATACAAAAACATAGATATATCTCACACCTCATTATATTGTGCATAATTTCTTTATGCCAAAATTGATAGTATATAGAGGATTCAAAAAAGCGCGCTTAAAATAAAAGAAAAGTTTTTTGAAAATTTGTCATTTTGTTAGTTTCCGCTTTGATTGCTTCTTCACCTCAAACTATTTCTAGATCATAAATAGCAATTCATAAAAAGTTAACAAAATTAACAAACCTTTGGTCGAAATTTTCTCTCTATCATTTCTCAATTCCTTACCTTCCTTTTCCAGCCATAATTTCTCAAGAAGGAGGTTATCTGAAGACACACTTGGCTTCTATATTAAAATAGAAGTAAACACAATTATAAAATCATAAAGGTAAAAAGGTGCAGTGTGTGTTTTCATCGAGGAGGCACACTTGTACCGAACGATGACGAAAGTGGGGTTGATGCGGGATCGAACCCAAGACCTTGACTTATCCAAACCGACTTAATATTGATTACTGCTTAAATATTACATTGCATTCCAAAACATGATATTTATTTATTTTGATATAAACTTTTTGAAATGTTTGTTTTGAACATCAATTTCAAGATTTTATATTTTAGGAAGTATCCCAACGAAGGTAAAAATTTTTTTAGAGATAAAATATTTTGAGGAAGGAATTAAGATGACATCTTTTTAAAAGTTCTAAGTTTACCACTTACAAACAAACAATAAAAGATGAAAAAAAGTTCCTTTCAATACAGATTATAAGACAAAAGATTTGTTTACAATAAATCATAACAAAAGTTATGTTCAAAAATTAAGCTAAAAAAGTTATGCTTAATTAGGAAAGAAGATATAAAGAAAATTGCATACACAAGCTTCTCTCCATATGAATCTTTGATATTTGTGAAAGATGGACTTTTGACGAGAACGTAAATGCCTGGTAAATTTGACAAAATTGGGAGAGGCTAAGAATACAAATAAGGAGAATTTAGGTTTTATAAAAGCAAATATCAAAAATAGGAAAGCCAAAGAATGAATTGGTTTGTCGCATAGAGCTTCCTTGAGCAGGGTTGTCGAGGCCTTTTGAGAAAGAGGCGGACGAAATAATATTAGGGGACTTCGACTTCATAAATAGTTATACTCATATATGTCAGGTTAAAAATAAATTCATAAACATTCTTTTTAGTGTGCAACATGGCAAACGCGACATAAAAAAATGTTTATTATTTTAGTCCAAGCCGCGTATTTTTTGCAACTCATAGAAAAAAAAGCTGAAAAATTCAACAAAATTAATGAATGAACTTTATATTTTATGTTAAAATTAGTTTGCAAGAGAGCCAAACTCAGTTTATGTGTAGAAAGTCAGAGCTAAGCCTTAGAGGTATGGGTTTCGAGAACTAATCTTTAATTTTTATTTATGAATCAATTTTCAAAAAACCTAAAGCAAATGGTTTTTAATAGAAATCCTCTACTTTAGATTAGATATCGTCGGGTTAATCTGATGGTTAGCCGGTTTAAGAAAGGCAAAATAATAATAATAATAATCAAGCAAAAGACAACTCTTACTTTCGGAAGATGGCGAAGACTCTTCGTAAAAGCTTTCATTACGGTAGTAAATGTGATATGGTGTGAGTTTGTTAAATGCATCTTGCAAACCGTGAAAAAGCGTTGAACAGTGGCGATAGTTAGAAAAGACACTGGCACATTCCATCTTTACCTGACTTTGAATTCTACCAATAAAATTTTGACAAGGAATATAATTGACATGTGTTTGTTGTGATAAATATTATTTAAACTACTTCAAACTGCAATTAGATAGGCGGAATAAGCTGAAAACCCACAAATAGGTCAGGTCAGTTTCATTGTTGAAAAACGAAATTAGTATTGCTGATGTCGTTTTTAATGTATACTGTATATCAGAGATCAGGCAAGACCTCCGGGGAGACAACTTGTCAGATTAAAATTTATTTTTTTTTACATTCACAAATTCATTTTAAAATTGAACAATGAAATCTGTAAACAAGTAATCATCTAACCCAGCGTTCTTTAACCTTTTTTACATGAAGGCTCAAAGTTTTAAAAATGATATTTAAAGGTAAAACGATACAATATATTAAAATAGAAGTAGAATACCTGAATTTTCGGTAATTTATGTCAAAATATATTCAAATAAAAGTATCTTAGTGAGATATTTGTTGTTGTTTACACTCAATTCAAAAACTTTTAACTTTTGAAGTTAGATGAAAAGTAATGGGTGCCAAATCATTTTTCCCAGAGCCCAAAATCGCCCTTGGGGTGAAGAAGCGTGTGGGATCTAACCAACTAAAAAGGTGCTATTTTCGAAAGAGTGTTTTTTAACACCTCTGAACAGTAGTACCTTATGGTGGATTTTTGCGGGTTGGCTGCAATTATACTGGTTTATCGCTGCTCCTGCGAAAGTGTAACAAAATTCTACACTTTTCCCTGAGAGTATTTGCTTTTAGGAGATACTCTCTCAGTTTAAACAAAGCTTTGTTTTGAACTGACAGATTATACTCATATAAAGATAGTATAATCTAGGCCATCTAGGGGCTAACAACAACAACAACCTCTGTACATCTAAATACACGAACTGAAATAATTTTTGCTATGTTGACAAACTGGAAATAGACAAATTAGCATTCGGCAAATTGAACTTGGCAAACTAGGAATCGGGAACTGGATTCGACAAATTAGTGCGCTAGATTTTATTATCTCGTGAAAACAAGATGCATGAAAGAGATTTAACATAATATTTTTGAAGATGCTCTTTTACTCGTTCATTTTGTCAACAAAACTGGTTGATTGAAAACTATTCATTGATTTCAAGTGCCAGTTCAAATACATTTTTTCAATGTTTTAATAAGAGAATAAACTTTTTCTAAATTCATGGAATTTGTGCAGGAATGCTTGAATTCAGGGATCACAATTTTTATGCGGTTACAGAGCAAAATGGAAGATAAGAATGTTACTTTTGCTTGATAGCACATCTAGAGGAATCATTGGAAGTTTCTTCTGATGTTTGATTCACTGCAATCTTATTCGCAACAGACTAAAATAGGAAAAGAAAATAAAAAGATAACGCCACTTTACTTAAGGAAAGAAAGATGACAAGTTTCGAGGTGAATAGACTACACAAACGAATGAACAAATTAAAGAAATGGCTGACTCTTTATCAATCTCTACGTGAAAACAAACTATTGGAGATTTAAAAAACACGGCTCTCAATTGCCCCATTTGAACAATGTGTGTTCTTGTTTTAGCCTTTTAAAGATCAATTGTCAAAAAATAAATGAGATATTTGTATGGGATGCAACATAGCTAATACATCTTTTTGCACACAATAATAATTTTATTAAAAAAATATAGGAAATAACAGATAAGTCAATTCAATGGTATAATCGGGACATTGCTCAGAAAAATTTCATTATTATAAACATATGGTCCGCCCAAAACTGATAGTGGTCAGCCAATCTAGTCCACCAAGTTTGAGGGAAATGGTTGTTAATAAGTACGCATTATTCTACTTGAAATTTGAAAAGCGTATTCTAACCGACGATACTGAGTCCGAGAATTTCAAGGGGTGGAAGTCGGAATCGCTATCGTAGGAGTCCTAGTAAATTTTTTTAGAGTATTTTTAAAAAGATGGAAAAAATAATTTAATCAATTTTTAGTTAGAGACCGAGAATGAGGTTGTGCATAAAAAATAAGAAGAAAGGATACCTTGATGGGGAAGCCGTCCTGGCATATTTTATTTGGGGCATTTGGTGCGAAAGATGGTTGCAGTACAAGGGGTTGTTGAAAGCTGAGAAGGGGGTGATGACGATATCCGTTTATAGGGTTGTTCGGGAAGGAACTTGAGCTCTTGGAAGACTCTGAAAGAGATGATGGCGCTAATGGAGGAGTTGGTGATAGTAATTTCGCGCTACACATGGCAACGGAGGAAAGCGTCGTAGAAGAGAGGGATGAGGAGCATGTTGAAGGGGGCGTTGCTGACACCTGATGGCTAACGAACTTCTGAAAGATGTAAGCTCGCAATTGACACAGTTTGCTTAGCAGTTGCATCTGGGAAAAGAACGCCATTATTTTTTAAATTTTAAATACTTAAAGAAATTCCAACTCCTAACTTTTATTAGATACTGAACTGACTCCCAATCTTGTTCAAATATAAAAAGAAAAAAATAGTGTCATACTACTCTAAGCAAATTGAAGTTTGAGAACACTTGATTCACTCACAATCTTACGCCAGAAATAGTAGATACCGTATACTTCGGTGCATAGGTCGAGCACCTACAGATAAGTCGCCCCCTCCCCAATCTAAGTGAGCATTTAAGAGTAAGCCAATATCTAGAGGGGGTATAAATCCTCCTTTAAAATACCAAACTAGGCCTAAGTTATTACAGAAGCTTCGTTTGAAAAACTTTTTATATCAAGTGATGACTTTGCCAACTTTAATGAATTTTAAGGGGTAGAGCTAAATACTTTTTATTTTTATTTCATTTTTGCAAGAAATGAAGGGATAATTCTTTCTTCCTCTGACAAGATTATAAATTCTTCAGCGTTTACCAATACGAACAACCATATCAATGTCTACCAAAGAGGGGCGTAGCGGAAGCAAAGGAGGCGCTTTGAAATTTTTATGGGTTGAAGTAAAGAAATAAGTTGTATAATTTATATGCTACAGTTATATTTTGAAAAATATATCTTATAAGCAGCTTCTTTAAATTCTCTTCTCATTATTTGAAAGTGTCTATAAAGCGCTTTTGATGCTTCCCATAGAGGTATGTATGGTTGAGAATGAAAGAAAAGTGTAGATAATGGGAGAGTGATGACTGGTAATATCACAATTTTAACTTGAGCAATATCCAAGCAAACATTTAAATTTGAGAAGAAAAACATTCGATATTTGAGTGACAAACAGAGTATAGAATAGATGGCCAATCAAATCAGCTATAAGCAAAATTTAAAATGCAGTATCAAATAAAAATCAGATCCAATATGTCAATTTTATTTATGATTTTTTGGTATTTTATGTGCTCTTTTGATTGTGATTTTAAAAGTGGAATATAATAGAAAATGAAATAAAATAAATTCTATAAGGTAAAGACGTGCCGTGGAGTGTTTTCACGGACAAGGCACAATTTCACCATTAGTGTCGAACTATGAGAAAAAAAAGACTTATGGCTGGATCGAACCCGAGACCTTGTGGTGGTGGGATCGAAGCTAAATAGCTAATGAACCTTAATTAATTAAATTAGTTAATGGGTTGAAAATTAATCAAATTAATGTGAAATTTGCTATTTTTATCAGCGTTGATTGGTGTGGTCGACGCGCAAAGCTCACTTTCCAAATGTTCATTGTAAGTTGACTTCGGAATCTACTTTTACTGAATTTCATTTTTGAAAAATTGCTTGCAACTATAAGTACTACCAAGAAAAAGATCCTTTTCGCATATTGCTCTAAATTCAGATTCTTTTCTAATGCATTGTGTTCACAAAAAGAACTTCAATCATAAGCTCCTTTATCAGATTGCAGATCTATCAGCTTCATGTTATAACATTCAAAATTGCATTCTGCTGTGGGAAGCGTACTTTGTTATCATCATAGTAGATGATCTTTTAAAAGGTGTAGATAAAGAGATGTAGCAATCTAAACGTGTTTATTATGTATAGTCGTTTGAAAAACAGAAAATTTTTCCAGTTCATTTATATTAGTGGTCTAGGGCGATATTGCTGAGAGCTTGTGACACATGCACTGGCCCAACCAAATCTTGGAAATGTTCCCTAAAATATAAATAAGAAATTAGTTTTTTCAGAATTATTTACTTTTATACACGAAGCCATCTCTTTCAGAATATTGATTTAAAGAACATCTCGTTTATATCTTTCTTTAGAAACGGTATCCATCCAGATAAGACTGATTGATCACTTTTCGGATATTGTTGATATTTGGAATTCAGAAATTAAAAAAGCTAATTTATCTAATTTGACCCCAAAATAACTTTTAAATGAGTCAAACGATTTCTTAATTTTAAAGAAGTTTTACATGAAATGGGTAGACCATTTTAGGCCAAGATTTTTAAAAACTAGCGTCTGTTACAGATGCGTATTCCGAAAATCATTGGAATTAATTTTAAGAGGTCATTTGTATTACAATAAATTTCTAACCCATAATACTTGATTTTAAGGAAGCGGGCTATGACCAAAATGCCCGACCCTTGAATACGCCACTGCCGATTCTTATCTTCTTTGACCCTTTAAGTCGCGGGAAAAAGAAGATAGATAACATTTGGAGTATCAGGCGTGCAATTGATTTCAGAGAATAAGATGTGCTTGGAATAAGTTCAAAAGTTTAAACAGTTTTTGTGCAATAAAAAAAGATCACAGAAGATCTGTGTTTATTTTATGGAGCTCAAAAGAAACTGATAAACGAAAACTACCAACAAATGAAATGAGAATGATTTGTGAACTAACCCTGAAAGATAAAGTAAGTAATGAAAAAGTTAGAAATTTTGACAGGCGTGATTGATATCAATAAAGTTATAAAAATGGAGACTTGGATGGTTTTTGGACATGTTTCCAGAAGAAATAGTGGCGAGTTTACAAAGGATACTTTAGAATTACAATTTCGGTAGAAGAGAAAAGGGTAGAACTAAACTAACCTGGATAGAAGGGTTTACGAACTTGGTGATGAAAAAGACAGGTTGGGATGGAGACCAAAAATCAAGATTACTGGAATCAGTTTGCTTTATGGTCATCTTTGGTGATTCGGCTCACCCCAGCTTGCTGCGATTAATCTTGGCCGTAAAAATGGAATGATGATGATAACATAACGTGAGGAAGAGTATTTATATTTTAGGGGACACTGGTTTGGTTAAGGAGCCACTTTTGAAAACAGGATAGGGGAGTGCATAGTGTGAAATGAAAGTAGAAGCAAGCATCTCACTTCAGCGGATGTTTTGTTCCACTTTTTGGATAGGAAAATAATGTTGGAATGAATTTTCTTGATGTCTTCGCGTTGTGCTTCCGTGAGAACAGCGTTATTAGCAGGTAGTGTGTGAAATGAGTTGATGAGAGATGATGGAAGAGAAATCAACGAAGAGGAGACGGCTGAAAAAGAAAAATCAAATTATCCCCTTTTGTTTGCATTTGTTACTTTCAATGAATGAAGAAAACAAAGCATAATTAGATATGGAGAGGGGGCAGCCTTCTTTGCTCAAAGTCAGAAGCAAAGAGTTCGCGTTCCCCACACCTCTTCATAACATTAAAATGACATTTTTTGAGCTGCCAATCAAAAATGATTATGTCATAAAGACTCTATTCTCACTGTGCCTAAGAAGGTGGATGGAAACGAGCGTTGTGAGCGCTCTTTATCCGTGCATACACTCCTTTAATTTAGTTCCTGCCTATCGATTAGGTAAGAAACCAAGAAAATAATGAAAAAGCAATGTTATTCCATTTCTCACGTGACTTTTGAGTTGGTACTTTTAGAAAAAACTTTTTAAGAATGTCGTCAATCGCCTTCAAATTATTTCAAATAATACGAAACTAACTGTGCTCGCTCGCGTAAGAAGATTTTTCAACAACTAATACATAAATGCTTATTACATTGAAATCAATCATTAGAAATCGTTTATAAATAACTCTGAAATGAAATAGTAACTATTTTTATGTCGTCTTCACTCCATCTCAAAATTTTATTTAAAAGTGTTCTTGGCAAACTTTTGAAAAAGAAGCTCAAAGACTTTAAAGTTTTGACACGCGTTATAGAAACGGCAGATACTTCCATTCAAAATTATGTCAATTTCAAAAATCTAAATTTGTGTCTCTGTGGGTTTTTGAAAAGCACACAAGCTAATTAAAAAAATTAATTTAATAAAACTGATCACAAGGATAAAAGGTTATAACTTAAGTAAAAGGCTTATAACTGAACAAGTTGCTAACCAGTCAAACTATCGATAAAATGTTAATTTTAGATTTATTTTTCAGCTTTCAAATCGATTTTTTTATTAGGCATAAAATAAGAAAGTTTGGTAATGGCGGTTTTAATGATAATGAGGAAAAACAAACCTTTGGAGATTTGAGTTGAACTTCGGGTGTTCGTCTTTTTGGAAGGTGTGCCAAATAGACTAGTGTTAGGGAAAGACTTGAGAGCAGGAAAACGATTCGTGCACGAAATTTTGTTTGCAGTGACGAGGAATTTGCCAGAAACGCATGGACTAACAACAGGACGAAGCAGATTTGAAGTTGAAGAAAGTGAGCAGGGAGGTTTGCCGCCGGGTGATGATGATGATGATGATGAAGGCGATGGAATGATGAATGGTTTGCTCAATTTGCTACCGTTATTCAAATTAGTGTTGGTGAGGGAAGTTGCTTGCGTTTGCGGAATAGGAATGTTTATGAGAGCGGGTCCATTATTCGTTTGAATGATGGCCAACTGATTCAAAGGCATTGACGCGGGCTTTTGTGAAATGATTGGCGCGGGCAGGGCGATGCGAGGGGCGGGGTTAGGAGCAGGGTGAGGAGAAGGAAAAATTTGCTGATTGGGCTGAGCAATGTTAAGGAGATATGGAACGTTGTTGATGTAGACGATGCTTGAATGCGCGGAAGGGGGTTGCATGATGGGAGTAGTTGGGGGAAAGCGCTCGAACGCATTTACGGGGCGAATTGAGGAAGGTGAGTTCTTTGCATTGGGAGTTAGTTGAAGGGTTTGTTGTGGGGTGGCGGAATTGTTGTGCATGACCAGCTGAAGCGGCTGGCCATTGATGAGGATGGGACTAGGAGTTGAAATTCTGGCAGTTGGGTGCGCGGATGTGACAGGCGCTAAAATTCATCAAAATTAAACGCGTTCTTGAAAAAGGAGCAGGAATCCTAAAGAATCTTTTTTATGAGGGAATTCCTAATAAAGCATAATTGAAACGTGACAATATATTTCATTTATGCGTTTATCACTGAAGACCTATCATCTGCAAAAGCTTGTCGAGACGCGTTTTATTAGTCTAGAAAAAGGTCTTTTTTTTTAGATGTAGTAGCATTACAAGTTCAAGTGAAATGTTTTCAAATTTAAGTAACTTTTTCACGTTTTAAAAGTATTTTATCTTTGGATTCGAGATAAAAAAAATTTTTAAGATCGGTAGTAAATATTTTTACAAAAATAAATTTTTTGTTTGCATTTTTTAATTTTTTTAGAACTCCAAAAATTTGTAAAAGATGTGTAATTCAATATATATATCTTCTCTCAACAAAAAATCAAATATTTTCAAACCCAATAAAAAATTAGTTTTCAAGTCGAACGTAAAACTTTAAAAAATTTCACCTGAACTTGTAATGCTATATACTAACTCTATCCAATAAAGAACTTATGCAGCTCATGTATATTAGAAAAGTTTTGTTGAAAGTAGGAAGGGGGGGTCTCAGAAAATAAGAATAGATCAATTGATTTTATAACAAATAAATGTCTTTTTCATATCAGAATGCCTGGACATACTACATTTTGATCATATATAGCATCTCCCATATAGATTTAAATTTTAAAAATTTTACCCTAAAACAAACCTACTAAAAATTGGCTTATCAAAATTTATAGAATATAATATTTAAAAAAATTATAAAAAAACAATGTATAAAAATATTGAATAAAATTAAAGACTAAAAATAAATTGCGTTGTTTTCCAACATTTATCAAAGTGTCCTTTTAAAACAAAGTCAACGTCTAACCTGAAGGCAATTAATAACGAAGTGGAAATTTCGCAAGAGGTGTTAAAGAAAGATGTGGAATTTATTTAGTCCGCTTTTTCACTTCAAATGAGCTCTCGACTTAAATTTAACAGTTTGTGGTACATTAAATTCTAAGCAAAGGTTTGTAGTCTTTATTATGCTAAAAGGAAAATAAGTGCGGCGTTGAATGTTTTAACCGAAAGGCAAGAAAAACCTAGACTTTCTTCAAAAAAAGGAGGAAGAAAAGTTTTTTTGAAAAGATGATCTCTTAAAAGCCTTTGCGAACAATCTCTGCTACTTCGTTCAATTATTCCTCAAATTTCCATGTCAATATTTTGTCATACTTCGGATTCAACACTCCTCAAGAAATTTCAGAAAGCAGTTCCTCGAGTAGAGGTTACTGTTATATATCTGCGTGTACACCCAGAACAAGAGGTACACGAAAATGTTCGTTTTGCAAAAAATTTATCTGTAAAAGGCATTTTTTAATACGCCCTAAATGTAACTCTTGAAAGTATTGTCGCTAAATCTAAACCTTGTAATATTTTTATTTCAAATGATATGTTTCCTAAACTTACGTTCGTTTTACTATGCTTTAATTCAATAAAATTTTGTTTAGCTTTTCATACACATTTCATTTACTGAAAATGGTATTTTTCTGCAATCGTAATTTTGTATGTTTCAGTTATTCTCTTTTATGTACATTCATACAAAAATGAAACTCAATCTATTGCGGAGTTAGTTTTCAGCTAATGCTTCATATGAAAACTGTAAGTTTAACTTAGGATGTTTTCACGAAAAGAAAAACACAATAGCTAGATTAAAATTAGAACTAGCTTTTATCCGTGGATGTCTAATGAACTGCTGTGTTTGATCAAGAAACGCGATAAACTTCATAGCAAAATGAAAAAAGACAAAAATAATTTAGATTTCAGACTTGAGTTTTTAAGATGTAGAAATAAAGTTAAATCGAAAATAAAAGCTCTAAAGCATGACTACTTTCAAAACATTTTTACATCAACTGACTCCTTTAAAAAAGTTTGGCAAAAAATTAATAGAGTTATTAAACATAATCATGAAGAAAACTATTTGATTAAATCAAATGAAGAATACATTTCAGATCCAAAAATTGTTAGCGAAATGTTTAATGAATATTTTTCATCTAATTTTTCTTTGGGAATAGATAAAAATTGTGCATTTTTAAAGTATCTTGATAAAATAAAGTTTTCTTTTATCGTCAATAAGGTCACTTCTAATGACGTTATTGTTGCAATGAATGAAATTAATGCGAAAAAAACATGTGGTGCCTATGATCTATCTGTTTATAAGTTGATTTTAGTCAAAGATATCTTGATGAGTTACTTGGTTATTGCCTATAACTCCTGTATTGAATATGGCGTGTTTCCTTCTTCGTTAAAGATAAGTAAAGTAATACCCATTTTCAAAAAAGGCAATAAAGACTGTCTTCAAAATTTCAGGCCAATAAGTTTGATTACCACTCTTTCGAAAATTTTCGAAAAAAAATTTGTATAAGCAAATTTTAAATTACTTAGATAAATTTAGTTTACTTTTTCCTTTTCAGTTTGGGTTCAGGCCTAACTATAGCACCCAGCATCTTCATTTAGTGCTTGAGAATAAAATTGATGAATATTTGCAAAAATATCACAGTGTTATAGCTTTATTTATAGATTTAAGCAAAGCTTTCGACATAATACACCATGATAAAATATTATTAAAATTGGAGTATTGTGGTTTTCCGACTTCTGCCCTCAAACTCTTTAAGTCTTATTTTTCTCACAGAAATCAAACGGTAATAAATCGTCTTTGACAAATATATCTTCAGGAGTTCCTCAAGGCTCGATCTTGGGGCCTCTTTTCTTTTCTTTATATATTAACGACATTCATAAAGCTACTTCTTCTTTTGACTATTTAATTTACACAGATGATATAACACTTCTTTTTCCTGTAAAAAGTGTTGATATTGATAGCTCTTACAATAATCTTGATCATAGCCTGAAACTATTTTTTGACTGGATAAAACTAAAATTCCTTAGTTGTTAATTATAACAAATCTAAGGCAATGACTTTTTCTAACATTGAAATAAAACATTCAAAAGTTTTGGAAAAATATAATTTTGAAGCAGTGAAAACTTTTAATTTGTTAGGTCTTGTGATGGATAATAAATTAAAATGGATTGATCACACAAAACATATCGTAGTGAAGTTAAATAGTATATTTGGAATATTGAAAAGATATAAAAATTATTTTAGTAGTAGCGTAAAACTTAAAATATATAATGCATTAGTTGTTCCTCATTTGTATTATGGAGAAATGAAAAAAAATGATTAATTTTAAGCATTATTATGACGATCTATCAGAGTGTTGCCTAGACCTTATCATGCTAGAGCCGTCGGAGGATTGAGTTTTCAGACGATTTTTGAATGTGAGAAAAAAGAATATGAAATGTGTTATTTACTTCTGTATGTATTCATTTAAGTTAATTAATTAGATAAAACTGGGGTTGCTTTAAAAGTTTAAAATGAAGATGACTCAATCCCAAACGAATCACAAATTTGTGGTTAACGCACTACATATATATTATATGGTTTTTGATAGATATATATATACACACGCGTCAACTCGGTTTTCCAAACGTCTCGGCCCTCGTACAATTGAGTTTTCGACCAACTGAAATGGTTTCCATCCTCGACCAAATGCCAAACACGTGACGAACGCATATTTATTAAAGAATAATTTGGTGAGGACTTTGCAGGAAGGAATCATGGTCGCAAACCGAGGTATCACGAGCTTATTTTTCTGAATTAGACTTATTTGATCAGTCCTGACGCGTATATATCAAAGTGCCGTGAGTGTGACTGTGTATGTATAGGGGGGTTCGTTTGAAATTTAGCATAGCAAAGTGAAAGAAATAAGGGGATGATGATACGCGAATCGCATTGCTTGGAGAAGGGAAGAGAGGTGACTTTGTCCATCAGATTCTTGATGGAAGACGGAGAAGACACGAGAACTGGACTAACACTTCCCATCAAATGCTTTTTGTTGACGTGGCCAGGCAGGAGGTTGGCTGTTGTCAGGGCTTGGTGGTGGTTGTGGGCGCCATTGAAGACGTGGCTTGCAACAACTTTATCCACTTCCTTCACCCTGAAGATGGGGGAGTTGGTTGGAGTAGAGTCTACGACCACGCTTGAGACGACATTGTTCTAAATAGCCATGTAGATATTGAAGTATTTACTCGATTTACGTAAAGTTTGCAAGTTTGAGCTCTATACAAAGCATCCGCGTAATTTTGTTTTCTTTTATTAACCTTAATGAACAAATTATGTGATGAATAATTTTGTCTACTAGAAAGTACACCACAAATATTCCATTCGGCCAAATGTCTTCGTAGCTTAAATTGAAAGTATGGAAAAATTGTCTTTAATATGATGATGATGATGATGATTTCTACATGTTTTTATTAATTGATTCAATATACAATTGTCTTTCAGAGAAAATGAAATTGTCAAAGGAGAAACAGTGATAATGGAAAAGAAGGATCTTCAGAATGATGTGTTTTTGGGTGGAAGATATAAAAAGCAATTAATTTGAATCGTGAGAATCGAGATTTTCAATTTTAATGGTCTTTTTACTCGCCTTTCAAATATTATTCAAAGAAAGTGGCACTTTTTCTGATCGTAACCAACTTTTCATACATGATCCTTGTCTATGGCCCCCACAACAATCATAGCCGGTGAATACCGTGACTGTCTACTAGTGTCTAACAATTATAATCATACGATTAATTAAAAAGGGCATTTTGCTAAAAGGTGTTTCAAGAATAAGCACAAAAAAAGAAGGAAGCATAGAAAATTCACTGGATGGAAAAAGTTTATTAATCCTACGCTATGTGATTTAATCTTTGAATCTTACAAATTTGATAACATTGTAATAATTAAGTGCTCTAGTTGCGAGACAATTCTACTCAGTGTGAAGAGTGATGTTGCAGATTATCGACAAGCTTCTTGATTCTTGGTTTTGTTTCACTTAAAGCACAACACAGGTCATGCTTCACTTCAAGTCTGTTACAATATTTCATTTTAATGTATAGTAGTTGATAGAAGGCAGCCTCATAGGAATAAGTTGATGAAAATGGTAGAAGTTGGCGAAAAGCTAAGTCACACTAACTTGGATATGAAGCTGGCATTGATGACCAAAAAACTGGGAGAGATTCCGTTTCAAACGTCATCTACCCGCTAAACTCATCTGGTTTTATTTATGCATAGCCTCAGATTATGGCCTCTTAAATTTTGCTTTATGGCTCTCCAGAGTGCCATGGCCCACAGTTTGGAAACCAATGAACTAAACCTTATTTTTTATTAGGGAAAAATTTTTGCCAACACTAAAACAAGCGAAAATAACTCGAAAACTACAAGTCCTATTTTCAATTCCTCACATACATGTCAATCAAATTTATTATTAAAAAATGGAAATTTTTGGGCTCGTGATAAACCTGATGACGTCATCCGGACAAGACAATCTAAAATTCGCCAAGTTGGCATAGAACTCTTCTAGCAAAGTTGTTAATACAAATTTTTGGGATAATCTGTCATAAAATAATAAAAGAAATCAGATATAAACATTTCACACTATGCTTGAAGAAATAAAGCAAAGATTTTTTGAAAATGATGACATCAAAATTCAAAGATGTCATCAAGCCATAAATCTTCTACAATAAATAGAGGCTTTAGTCTCTATCAAATACACGATTACATGCATCGTGTTTCAGAAGCACTTTATTTGATAACTCAGATAGGCAGAAATATATTAGGGGTATAGATATTAGCACAGTAATTACTCAGAGTGGTTCAAATAAATTTGTATTTGTATTTGCATTTGAAAAATGTTTATCTAAATCCAAGGCCAAATTCTTATTTCACGGTTCGGTTGAATTTTTCTTTCCTTATAAAATTTCCCATAATAGTTGCTGAGTTTTATCATAAATGAAGTTCGGAATTAGAAGGAGTTTCTATCAGTGGTTCTCAACCTTTTTTAACAAAGGCCCAAATTAAGAACCAACATTGCACTAGAGCAGGGTTTCTGAACCAGTTGTGCATGCACCACTTGTGGAACTCTTTCCGATTTGTGCGAGAAGATATTTTCAAAAAACCAAAATTTTAATCAAATATTTTTTCATGAACTTTTTTGGAAATTTTTGTTGGAGTGGTGCGAGGAAAAAATGTTTTTTAATGGTGCAAACTGAAAAAAGATTAAGAAACACTGCACTAGAGCCCCCCCCCCCCCATACCAGAAGCATAAAATCGGTTTTTATAAAGAGCATTTTTTAAATTAACTCTAAAATATTAATGTAGTCACCCAAATTGCTGCATATATATTATACATCATATTATTCATAAATAATAAATCAATATGTTTGCGAAATTTTGAATCTTTTAATATCATATTTTTCCTGCAACTTTTCAATGTCGGCCGCAAAAGAAGAGGTTGAGAGCACATCCAACCATCAGGGCCACAGTTGAGAACGAATGAAATACGAGGATATGATGCGTATCCGAAAGATCAAATGTTACAGATGAATGCAATAAGAAAATCTCCCTATGCGTATAATCTATCAGTTCAAAACAAAGCTTTGTTTAAACTGAGAGAGTATTTCCATAAAAGCAAGTACTCTCAGGAAAAGCTAAATAACTCATTTTTGTTATTCCTTTTTTTTCTATCTTCTTTTTGTCGTTCAGCGCGAAATTTGTTTTTTGCTTTGTTCACTATTTGTTTTTATTTGAAATGATTTTAAATAATAATCATTCAGTGAATTTGTATTAGTAGTAGTTAAGTATTTTAGAGAAATAGGTAGTATTATGCTTTGCGGTATAATGCATGAGGTGAAGATGAATACGATAAAAGCATAAATGATTGTTTACCGGTGTGCCAATAATTTCCTGGTTAGAAGGAATCTTGAGAAAGTTTGTAAGAGCTTGTGGATCACTTAACATAATGAATTCAATTTGGTAGAAGTACATAGCGCAAAAGGAGAAAGTAAAAGAGAAAGTATCAAACATAGACTTGAAGAAACAATTAGGACCCATTGCTATTTCCCTACTAATACGCCTCTTTAACTTGAAAATCAATACAGACACAATTCGACACATATGGAAGACAGCATAGATAGATAATACCATCCTTAACCTAACAAAGATAAAACATAAAGACTTAAACAAGACACAAACAATTACATTTATTGATGAGGTTGTTTACGAGGGTATCCATGATTAGTAACTTATCGGAGATGAATAATTAAAAAGACACTTAGATTTTAATTATTGCTCTTATCTTGCTTTCATTGCATTTATATCATTTATATTTTTTGTCCTTGAAAAAGTTGGTCGTGCGCATAACTTTTAGATTTTAATAAAGTCTTAAAGGTAAAGCTACCGTGGGGTGTTTTTTATCGACAATGCATACTTGCACCGCTTGTATCGAATTATGAGAAAATAGGCTTGATACGGAATCGAACCCAAGACTTTGAGTTATGGAAGCTTAGTATCCAACCAACCTTACTCACGCCCATCTTCTTTATTCGTTAAATAAAGTAAACAAGGTAGTTTAAAGTGTCCTCTTAATTATTATTAATCTAAAATTGAATTAAAGCCAACAAATAATCACTCCTTTGTGAGAATATCTTTACAAAATTCATCTTGGAATAAGCACACACACAGACACATACAACTAGTAACGTAGCCAGAAATTTATATTCGGAGACACAAATATATATGCTTGCATACTTACTGGCTTTGTCTAAAATGAAAGCATCAGATACTCTTATCTTCTCTTTGTGTTTGTGAGCTCCTTTCTCTATTGTTTCTTTGTTAGCGCTTTAGATTTTAACATGGTTAAAATTTCTCATCTTCGTTTCTCATACCAAAGAGTAATTTTTTATTATGAATTTGCTTTCTTACAGGTAGAAGGCCAATCTTAACACATTAAACAGTTTGATCATTATAATGATATCAATAATTTTTCTATATTTTGATTCTATTTGCTTTATTTTTGCTAGTATAAAAAAAAGTAACGTAGGGTGTTTTCATCGAGAAGGCAGAATTGAACCGAACTATGAGAAAGTAGGCTTGATGCGGAATCGATACCAAGACCTTGAGTTATCGAAACCGGTACCTAACCAACCTTACTTACGCCCTCCTTAGACCCCTTAGTATAAAAGCACGTCAAAGATTAATTCTTTATTTTTAATTTATAAATTTCAATTTTTGATAGTGGGCCCCCTAAATTAAATGGAGGAGTCAGACTCCAACGACCCAATAGCTGGCTACGCGGCTGCATACGACACCCAATATCTTTTAATTTCCAACCAGAGCCCAGCCGGAATCCTGAACTTCCTCGTGGGTAGAGTAACTACCCGTTCAACGCGGGGAAGCCTTTAACACCGTTGTCTGGGAATTGATAAAAAATTTTATCGTCCATATTCTGGAAATATATACATTATTTACAAAGTCTTTATTATCTTCATGATCTTTTTGTAAATATATACATTATTTACTCTTCAACGTGATTTCAATAATATAAAATAATAATGAAACATTTTTTGGTTTGGTTGCACGAAATTTTTTGGTTGGTCTCACTAATCGAAGCGTCTCTATACTTTTCCATGGAAGTCTCCATTTTTTCACTACTCAGTGCGTCGTCCGAAAAAAATCGCGACTCGTTTCAGCTTCTTTTCCCTTTCCTGATTCTTCTTTCTTCAAAATGGCGTCTCCTTTTCCTCTGATCTAATTTTTTAATTATTCTTATAATAGGCTTATAGGGCTTTCCAAATAGGTTCTAAAAAAATTACAAAATACTATCGAAATAAATATTTTCAGAATTCTATCTTAATAAAATAATACAGGCTAGCAACTGTCAATCAGAAAGATTGTTCAGTTCCGCTTCAAATATTGCAAACAGTAAACAAAGTAGCTTGAATCCAGAAAAAGGTGAAGCGTTCATTTTTGTTCATTTAAAAATTAGCTTGAATAAAAAGTTTATTTCATGCAATACTTTTATATTTTATCATTGAGAAAATTGTTCCGCGATTCGCCCGTTCTCCTTGGGGAGAGCATCCCCCCCCCACCCGACCTAAAAATGCACTCCCCACTGGGCTCTGTTGCCTACACATGCACACAATTCAATCCATGAGCGATGTCAAGTGTTCAACTTACTGGCAAAGTAGGGGAACAACTTGGCTAGGCCTTGAAGCTGCTCTTGGCCATAAGTGAAGGCGTACTCATGGAGCCAGTAGTACCCTACTATAGCTGCTCCGTTGAGTGGCTGGTACTACTTTTATACCAAGCTTCGTAAAGGCTGCTTCTGCTACTGTGAAAGTGTAACGAAACTTCAGCATGCTATGTGCGCAATTTTGAGAAGTGTTCATTTAGTCTCAGATAAACATTGTTCTTCGACTTAATGGTTGCGCTGGTATTGAGATAGCGAAATGAAAAGCAGACAGTGACGTGGCAATCAGAGTAGAGAATTGTAAATCTAAGGAAGAGTTGTTGAATTTCGAAAATAACTCAAACTCTACGCTTAAATATACTCTTTCTATACGTAGAAAGAAATGTCTCTTCCTGCGAACATAAGATATTTTGCATCCACTCTGTGTATCACCAAATATAGTTTAGTAAACGATAAAAAAAATTCAAAAAAGTAGTCCATTTGTAAGAAACGAAACGAAGTCATATCACTGAAAAATCGGATGATAAGGTAAAGTTAAAGCTAGCTTGGAGTGTTTTCATTGGCAAGGCAGAATTGAACCGCTTATGTCGAACTATGAAGGCTTGATGTTGAATCGAAGGCAAAACCTTGTGAGACACAACCTTGATCACACCTCCAATTAGAATAACAATTGATTGATTTTAACACTGGAAAATTCAGGGTATTGCGTAGAAATTTAAACCTCTTGCATTCGTTTTTTAGTTAGAAGTTAGTTTTTTATTTCCGTTGTTAAAGCGGGTTTCATAGAACCCTTGAGATAAAGCCTGAAAAACAAATAGCTTTGGATTTATTGCTGCTTATAACACAGAAAGATTTAATGTCTATTTTTTCAAAGTTAAGAATCAAAATAATTGAATAAGACACAATTAGACCTTTGACTTCAGCTTTTCATTTTACATAGGTAGGCATTTATTAGTTATTTATATAGGTCAGTAATTTTAAACTAACTTATATAAATCTTAATAGTTAATAGTTTACTTTCCACGAAACCAGCTAACTACAAAAATAGATATTTTGTTGTCAAGCCGGGAAAACCCGTCCATCGAATATCCGTCAACCTCGACACCGATCAGATTTTTTTGAGCACAAATTCGTCTGTCTCGCAGATCCCTCATTTTTTCAAGATCAGAATGTGACGGAAAAATGTGCTTTCACTGTTTACTTAATTTTTTATAAAAAACATTAAAAAATTCCAATTTCGTGAAATGAGTAAGGGTTCATTTGCCCACTTCATGACGTGGACAGAATGATATTGCCCAGTAGATGAAAGTGGCGAACCTCTTGTCCATTTCACGAAGCGGGAAAACCTTTTTCTCACTTCATGAAATGAAGAATTTTATAAGAAGGTTGCAACACAAATAGTAGATGTATACAATTGTGAAAAAGAAACTCACTCAATCGCCTCCAAAAACATTCCTTCATCACTGTCCATCTTTGTGTAGAAGGAATCTATCGAAAAGAAAATGAAATAATAGTTGGTAAGGCATTGACAAAAAAGAAAACAACTTTTCTCAATTTAAGTTCAGCTCTTCAGAAACATAGTACTACTTGAAAAAATAAGCACTGATTGCATGTGCATATCTTTAAAATATCAATTTATTGAAAGAAATTCATTGAAATTTTGCTTTACTAAATAAAAAGACAATTAAATGCTAGTATGCGAAGTTGGGAGAAATATAGGGCAAAGGTTGAAACGCTTCACATTCTAAATGATCACCCGCCATCCAACTCTCATGACATGGAATAATCAGAAAGGGTAGTAAATCTGATGATTTTAATAACGATAGATGAAAATCACAATTCTTAGGATTTGGGATTGATTCTCCCATCACTCATATACAGGGGTGAGGAGTCGGTGGTGAAGTGGCGCATTTTAAAGAGACGAATAAAATTTAGGAAATCAGAATAGGTAAGTGCCTAAATCACTTTTTGCATAGACTTTTTATTGGAATGTACGCAATGCCTAATACTTAAAAAGGAGGGAGGTCAAACAAGGATACAAATTTAAAATACTTTCTACTTGAAAATGGCATACTTAAAAAAACAAGTTTTTATATAAAATATAAAAAATGAATGAAAATCATTATGGTAAAAATATTCTTCCTCTTCTCCCCATTGCCAAAAAATTGAACAATATGAGCCATTGGGATCCATGTTAGGCATGCAGTATATTGAGAAGGAGTGATGGGTTTAGTTAGAGGAAAATCCATCCCTGTCGATTTTATATCATTTTTTCCTAAAATGTTTTTTTTTTAAGAATATTCAATATTCCCAAATTTAAAAATGAATGGCCAACTAGGTCAATTACACAATGAATATCAGATTGGTCCAAAAGACTATTGTTTGTTACAAAATTTCCCAATTCAAAATTTATTTCTGATTTTAGAAATTGCTAGCAAGTATATGCATACATGATCGCAAGCATAGTGGAAAGAGCCTGGAAAACGTGCGACACAAATAATTACCAAAAAAGTCTATGAAAACAAAAATCTGTTAAGAATTCCCAAAGAAACATGATAAGGGATCTCCATTTAAAATGGTTTGAGTTAATATATATTAAGAACTAATCGATAAAGAGATGGAAAAAGATGTCTCCATAAAAATATAAATCAGGGTCCCATAGAAAAACGGATGTTATATCATTTATTTTTAACAGTCATGAGAAAACATGGTCAAAGAATGAAAGGTTTAGTTATTCAAAGGACTCCGAGATGTATCAGTTTTGACGTCGCTTAACAACGGAATCGCGGAAGTTATATGAATCCGGGCTTTCAATTCATTGATATGCCAAAAAAGGAGTTTTTACCAGTACTTTTCATAATTGTTTTAGAAATAAAAAAAAAATTCTTGACTTATTTCAATACCACTTCTATACCAGTAATATTAAATATGATCTAATTATGGAAGATTATTTTTGGAATGAATCACAAAAAAATCAGGTGTAATGTAAAAAAGCTTTAGTATTGATTAATGCTAGTAGAAAACGAAACTCGAAAGATGCACTTTAGTGAAGTAATAAAGATAAAACGATAATTTAATGATTTTAATATTGATCTAAGATGAGTGTATTTCATTATAGAGAACTTTAGATATTTGAATTTCCAATCACTTGCGATTTTATATTCAAACTGGAAATGTTGGAACACTTAAGCACCAAAAATTTTTACACATACACAAGTAACGCCCAGACTAAATTTTCATAAATAAAAAACGGATTCGAGGCGCTTTTAATTCATCAATAATGAGTAAACACTGCATAGATTGAAGGTTAAGAAGTGAAGACGAACAAGGGGAACGTCACGTTACAATATAGCATTAATAAAAAAATATAAGGAAGCACTTACAAAGTATGTAGGATTTGTAGTGACGTCATAGCAAGTAAACAAAATTGAGCCTGTATAAAAAAAGGAAAGAGAAATTATAGAAAACATTTTATAATAAAAAACGTTATGGATAAAATTGAAAATTTCAAATTCTATTTAGTATTATATGCTTTAAATTATATAAACAATTTTTAAAACTAACAAATTAAAAACTGCGGATAAAGATAGATGTAATTTGAACCAATAGAAATCGTTATTTAAGCACCAATTGAAAACATTATTGTCAATGTCTATGCGAAATGTAAAAATTAGAAAAATAAATATAATTAAAAAAAAATTATTTATTATTTGCCAAATATTTAATAGGTTAAAAAATGTTGAAAAGCCAAGAAATATGTTTGAACAATTTATACCAAAAAATAAAAAACATATGTTTAAATTTAAAATTACCATTAATTAGAAAGTAAACAAGATTTTAGAAATTTTTATGAAATATAATAAATTATTTTTTTCTCTTTTATTCAACTTACACTTTTTTTAATTCTCTAAACATATATAAAAACATCAAATATTTTTATATTCTTTTTCAGATCAATATATATTTCTTGTATTTTTTCTAAGTTTCTGTTATTTTTATTTCTCTTAAGTTATATAACTTATTATTATTTATGTACAGTTTTCTTTATTTTATTTTCCAACTAACTTTACATTATATTTTTTCCTGTTTTTTTGAAGACAAAGTATCTCGACCGTAGTTTTGACAACCCATTATTAATAACTTGCATGTTACAATACTCAGTTTGCAATATCCCTCATTCAAAGTTGAATGTTTTATAATGATATTTTTCTGCTGGTTTTGAAATAAATACTTATTTACTACAAATAATAAGTGAGTCGTTTATTAACGAGTTTTATAATAATTTGCAAAATTTATTAATCTGCCAACGGTTATTCTATTTTTATATCAAGTTTAAAGATATTGCAAAAATTTTCATTCTTGATGTTAATAAATATTTTTATAATGGACACTATAATTTTTTGAAAAGTTATCACTTTAATGTTATAATTTAAATATTTTTGTTACTTTCTGGTTGCATTTATTATGAAAATTGATAAAAGTAAACGCGTAGCAATTCAATGTTTTAATAGATAATTATAAATCTATTTAAAATATTAATACGATATTAGAATAAATTCTATACTTTAACAAGAATTATATTCCATAATTCTATTTTATATTCCATAGGATTATTTTACTTAATATTGCATGCGTAAATACTCAAAAAAGTTTGCCAAGTTTTGGTTATTAAATATTGGGAAATATTTTCAATATAAATTTCCAGTTACGAATAAATAATTTGTTTAACCTAAGATATTTGTATATGTTTTATCAAAAGAAAAATGAAAAATATTATGAAATATTTTTCTAATTGTTGATCAATATTATATTTTCTGAACCAGTTTGACAAAAACACATTTCAATTCCTAACAAGTTGACATTAATTTGTTTTTTAATAAACCAGATAAAAGAATTACATGAAAAAAACTCTTCCAGATATTCAACTTCATTATCAACCGTGTTTTCTTGCATCAGAATCACGCACTCTCTTGTATGAAATTATCCCTTTAATGGTCGAAAGAGTTTTATTTAATCTATTGCCTTTTGAACTGCAGAAATATCAACGTCTCGGTGACTAAAGCCCAATAACTTCATAAGCAGAGCTAAGAATAGTGAACCAATGTGAACCCTTTTGGACAGCGGATATACACGTAGAAGTAGCAGCAATTGAAATGGTGGTAGAGGAAAAAAAATACAATTGTTATTATTTCAACCAAATTGGGTCATTTTGAATTTATTATCATAAGAGTATCTAATAATAAATACTTGTGTAAAAAAGCTGGTTTAAAATTAATTAAATAAATAGACCATTAAAGGGGATTTTATTCTATCAAAACATCAGCAAAAATGAATATCGGCATTTTAACTCGCCATTTCTTTATTAGATAGTTGTTAGTAACTGTTATCAATCAATTGAAATATTTACTCGTACCGAAAGATCATGTTGTAGACAGTACAGAAGCATGTAACATTGCACTTCACAATTTGCAAGTAGTACTATAATGAACAAAAGTGGCTAGTTATTTAACTCTCCAACGTGAACTGCTATACCGCAATTTCATATTCTCTATTCTATATTGGCAGGCAATCCCTTTAAAATTAATTATTTATAAACATTTTTATTAAAAAAAGTATAAACATAGGGAAAAAAGAATAAAAATTTCATTCAATTTTTTGGGATAAAACTAATTAAGATAATTAAAAAAAGTATGCTTTTAAAGTCAAAATAACAATTTTTTTATATATTTTTTTGATAAAAACGCATATAAAAGTTGAGAAAGTTTATTATACTCGGTTAAAATCTGCCTTTAAATATAGTTTTTAATTATAAAAATGGGAAATTTTAAAAAACATTCAAAAAAATATTTTCCCAACTTAATAAACATCATTGAATTAAATTTGCATGAGTTTAAAGTCAATTTTATGAGTCGTAGAAGTGAGAGGGGGTGGGGAGAGGGCTTGGAGATTCACAGCAACATAGATCCTTGCTATGCCGGAAAAATATAAATAATGTAAAGTACTATAATTTTGTGAAAACAAAATTTCTTGAATTAAAATTTAAAAACAAATTCCCGAGAATTTAATTTCGAAAATATTAAATTCAAAATTTTTAGATATTTACACTAAAAAGTGGGATTCAAATTTTATGTCAGCCGGTTTTGTTACATAAAAGTCTTTTCATTATTTCCCAATAAAATTTAAAATATTGGTTAAACAAGTATCATTATGGTGATGTTATGAGTGCTTATTTTACTGTATAGTCTGTACTATATAGATAAATAAATATTTTAATGTTTGCTGAATTCACAATATTCGGTGAGACGGTCCTAACTAACCGGTGCGAACCGGCTGAATACCACTACTGGTAATAATACTATTTTTTTTTAAATCAAATAGGTTAAAATGAACAAAAAAAATTTACCTATTTGATATTATTGCATTTTGAGAGAGAGAAAGAGAGAGAGAGATTTATTGAAGACAAATAGAAAACACTAAAAAAAGCCATTTCGAAAGTTTAGTTTCAAAAAAACAAAATTTGATAAGTTGTAAATACAAAAAATACATATACAATATGACATAAAAATTAGAAGCCAATATGGCCGTATATTAGATTTCTATACTAAGAAAGAACACTTTGTATACTTTTATTTGCTATTATAAAAAGATCTTTACATTTTGAGCCTCATTTGTTATTATTACGTTGTAAATTCAACTTAACACTTAATGTAAGGGGTTCATTTCCCAATTTTCTTTAAAAATACTTTAAAAATAATTGCTTTAAAATCTTCTCTATCATATATTTCCTCTCTTATTAGATACTTTCGAATGCTGACTTATTCATTCTCAATCATAAGAAAGAAAGATTTATTGTACATAAAAAGCATATTTGAAGAAATAAAACAGTAATAGAAAAATCCATGAGCATACTAAATGCAATTATAATCGCTAACATATTCTAACGACAGAAAGTGTTTAGTTTACTTTAAAATTAAAATTTTTAAAAAGGAAAATTTAAATATTTAATTTATAAAAAAATTTTTCCAGATATAAAAATATAAGATTCTTTATATTTTAATTTTAATTTTTTGTTTAATTTTTTTTCTCATTTTTTCGTACACTCAACCGCTTCGTCAATATCATAATGGATAATAATGCTAAAGGTAAAATAATAAAATTTAACCAAAATTTATAAATTATAAAAAAATTTAAGTTATTCTAAGGTTAATATTTTCTAACTTACCTTATTTAAACATATCAACGATTTTTTAATACACCAACGTTGTTTTTGTATATAAGAAGAAAATCACATTGTTCATCAAACTTTCTCACGTTCAAGATCATATCTCCAACAAAACTCAAAAATTTTTTTCTTAAAATTCAATTTAGTCTTTAGACCTAGTTGATTTTTTTCCTTCGAAGAATAAATGAACAATTTGTCATCGGAGAAACCGAATATTTTTATTTCATGGACAATATTTATTTTTATACTTTACTTTAAGAAAAAAAGTCTAAAAAGATGGATATTGCTGAGTTTAACTCCTCAACTAACTATCGTCTAAATGAGGCGCCGACTAAAATAATGTGGGCCTCCGGTCTAAGTGAAAGTATGTCATTATATTTATTTAAAATTCTTCTTTATATTTTTATTACAATCCCTTTTTGTAAATAATTTTTATTTTGTATAGCCGAGTCTCCTTCTACGGTTTTTCTTCCAACTGCTCCAAAATCTTCAATTACCCTTGATGAATCTGATATTCCAAAAACTCCACCATTTATTTTAATTGCATCCGGCATAAGTCCTGAAGCAACTAATGATAAATTTTGTGAATTGTTTGTGGATTATGAAGTACACTTTACAAAATATTTAATGAACTTATATTTTAACTATTTTTTTAATGTCTATATTTCATTACCATCAGAATTGTATTACAAGTTCGTTAGTTTTTTTAAAACTTAATTATTATTTTATAATAGAAAACTTAATTTGCTTATCAAGAAATATAAAGTTATTGTCTCTGTAAATATATAATTTTGGAACTATATGTTTAGATTCAATAAGTTTCCATATTTTATAGATTGTTTAAAAATTTTAGATCAATATAAACTTTTGATTTTTATTAGGTACTTTTTTTAGTTGTTTTTCTTTATAATTAAGTTGTTATGATATTCTTTTTTTTACGAATTATTACTTTTACAGTTTTTTCCATCTTGGAAAATATTGATTAATTGTTTAGGCGAAAAAATAATTTTCTTACAATTCACTGTCTATCATATTAACCCGTTAACGACCAGAATAATCAGACGATATCTAATGTAAAGCAGAAGATTTGTATTAAAGAGCGTTGATAAACGCAGATGATTTTGTAGGTCGACATATGTCGACTCTGGTCGATAACCGGTTAACAAGTATTATAGATCTTTTCGATTAATTTATTAAATATTTTTTTCGGCTTTAGCCTTCTCATTGCTAATCTGTACTAATATACCTTTTTCATCAATGTAGCCAAGCAGGTGGGGCTACGTGACGGACATATTTTTATATTAATTAGAATTAGATTTCGCTTATTTTTATGCTAACCAAAAATAGAATTCCATCCTTGATTAAAAGCAGCGAAAACGGTCCCTTTTTCATTAAATTGTTCACCACTATCTCTTCATCAAATTGATAATAATCTTACATTATTTTGTTGTTGTTTCAACTTTTTGGAAGCTTATTTATTCTACCTATAATATCCATTCTATTTCACAATGCGAGTTTAAAGATTAAGATGGCTTTTGTGAAGATTTTTATGAAGATAAAACTTACACTTTAAGTTAAGCCTTTTCAATTTTTCTTCTTATTAGAAAAGAATTTCACATTGTCTGAATGATTATTATTATTAGTTATATTTATTCTGTTTCTTCTATATATTGATATCTTAATGATGTCACGCGTTAAAATATAGGAAATGTATAAGTGTTAGGAATATGAGTGAGTAAAAATGACAAATAATGGGAATGCGTTATATCGGTAGTCAAATTGGTGGAATCACATTTGCGTGATTTTTAAAAATTTTAAAACTTGGTTGCTTTTTTTTTAAAAAGAAAATTTTGTCACAATGAATTTTATGCATTTGCAAAAATCTTTTTGAATTATATTCGCAAATTTTCTAAAAAGATGTGTTTTTTCGACTCCTACAATTAAAATATTGAGAGAGACTTATATTTTTTTTATTGTTTTGGCTGATATACAAATTTCATTCCATTCCAACTAACATTAATTGTAATGGGGTATTAACTTATTTGCATCTATTTAATTTAGTAAACACATCTGGTATTCATCTGAGTGGCGGAGTCGGAGTAAATATATCCGACACCGATTGCTAGTAGACTCACAAAAATTCGGCTTCAACGCCAACTCTTTCTTTGCGATTGTTAACTTTCAAGTTTGAAAGTCGGGCTCTAAATATTCACAAATTGTTTTTATTCCATTTACTTTGAATTTGCGAGAAATACAGTACATTATGTTTTGTTGAAAACTAAATTTTGTATAAGTATTAAGTTTCAAAAAAAAGTTTCCTTCATGAATCAAATAAGAATAGCAGCGTTCAATAACTCTTAATTCACACTTCAATTTATAACTGAATACAAACTAAAAGGGAAAGTGGCAGCATATTTTAAGTGTTGAAAGTTGGGCTTTATTTTTTGTAAAATTTTGTGAATACTTTTTTTCATTTTTTCATCAACTTTACCGCCTCATTTAAACTAAATTTAATACTTACTACAGCTTATCACTTGATATCAACAATTATTTGAAAAATTTGCCTCCAAAACTTCCATGCTAATTAATTGTTTTTTTTTAGATCGAAGAAATCATTTTTGAAACATATGGGGGCAAAGGTTCAATTTCCAATGTTTACATCACGTTCAAAACTCGAAGGAGTTTAATTACAGCACTGGAGTCTCTTCAAAATGAAGTGAATAAACAAAACATTGATTCATTTTATTATATTTTTTCTACCATCCACTTTTTTTCTAGGTATTTTGCTCTAAGCCTTTAAAATTAGAACTCTCTAAAGCAAGTAATTTTCCATTTATCCTTTTTCATTCCAAAATTGTTGAATCTATTTTTCTTTAAGATCAAGACTCCCAGAGGAATAATAACAATAGATTTCAAAGAAATTACAATTCTAGGTGATTCTTATCTTTTAGATACGTCTGTATAAATTTTTTAATTTTTAGTACGAAAATAAGTTTGGCCAAAATTATTTTTCATTTTTAGTTAAATTCTGAAATATTTTTTCTGATTTCAATTATTTTGTAAAATAGTTTTTTCCCTAACATGAAATTTTATTACTTACCTTGAATAAAAATCGCATTGAAGTTTATCCAAGGTTTAGCGGGATGCAATAAAATTCGGTACTATGAAAATCCTAGAAACATACTAGAAAATTTTAAATAAATATCCCTCATTCAATGTACTTATTCAAAAAGTGTTTTTTAAAATACCTCCATATTTTTTGCATGATTTGTAACACTCATTTTTGCGTTACCTCCATAGAACTCATGTTTGAGCTGAACTTTCGAAAAAGATTTAAGTCTTTTTTTTGTTCTTTTTTTTTTACTTGTGTTTAACGTATTTTATTTTATTTTTTAGAGATAGAGATCAAAGATATTTCAATCCTAGTAAGTTTTTTTTAATTATTTTACCTTCCAGTAGAGAAGAAAAGATTCTTAAGCTTTTTTAAATTATAAATCGTCTTTTATAAATGCTTTTTAATGCAAATCTTTTTTAGATTTGATATCGCCTGCTTTTTCTGGTTATTTACCGATTAATGATTGAATATTTTCAGTTTTCACTTCCCTCTTTAACATGAGAATTACTAAGCACTCAAATTGACCTTTAAATTTTACTTGATCAAGTCATATACCAAGACCTATGTAGATTTAGATCTCTTAAAGGAATGAATTTGTCATATTTTTCACATCTTTGATCAATATTACTGTGTTTATAATGTTCAAAGCTCAATTTGATCGTTTGTTATTTATAGGTGGCGCTTTATTTCACTATGATGTGTTTACTCCTATCATATTTACACTTTAGTGAATTCTCGTCAACCATACAAAGGCTCTCATTCTTATGGCGGAAATCAAAATTATTCTCATCAACAATATCACTCTCCAAATTCCTACAATTCACAATATGGCGTCAGTCAAAGTATAGTTATTCCTTCGTTTTTTTCTTCATGTCAGTTCTAGTGTTCACTATAATTTAGTATTGATTCAAGTATAGAGTTTATAGAACTGAGATATTCTCGTTGGATTATTTAATAAAAACTTCTTTACAAATGTATACATTTAATTTTATAATTTCAATTATGTTCTGAAACCAATATTTATTTAGTTTGGAGAATAAGTGAAACTCTCTTTAAATCCAATTCTTATCTATGTTTTTTCCAGTTTTTAATTTATTTCTGACATTTTTATGCAAACTTAATAAGCGAAGTCCTTCATTTATTATAGATAAATATTTTTAAATATTTCAATTATTTAAAAATTAGACAAATAAGACTAAGCTTGTTAAGTATGTTAAAAAATAGCTTAAAAATATTAATAATTAGTTTTTAAAAAACTTTACTTAATAAAATTTTTTTAAACTTAATAAATATTGTTTTTAGAAGATAAATGAAATTATAAATTTAAAAGTTTCAATAATCTTTTCAAAATGTTTATTCATAAAATGACTTCTAGAAAATACTTGAGCATTTTAAAAATATTATTTTTAAAAATCCGGTTTCTATTTTTGAAAGAAAGATAACATCATTTGACAATGATCTTTTTGATTAATTAATGTTAATAAAGGAAAACCACAATTATTAGAACTGATTTTGACTGAAATTTATACGGAGTCAGTTTTCTCAAAATGATTGCTTTTTGAAACTCGCTAATAATGCAATTACATTAACTTTCCATTTTTATCTTCGAAAACTCTTCTCACTACCGCCCTTTCTTTCAATCTTATATATATAATTTGCCGCAAAATGAAATAAATTTAAAAAAAAACTCTACCTATATCAGACGTTCCTCAAAATAGAAACGCTGTTTTCAATAGTCCTTGTTTAGATTGGACATTGTTTAATTGTACCATAGCATCATTTGTACTTCTAAGCAAAGAACTGAATTCAAGGATGGGAGTTTGTAGCGTCAACTTTTGAACAAAAAGTTGAATGCCCTGTTATTTTTTTGGAAATCTCAAACAATTTCAACGGTTCTTCACCGTTGAATGCCATAGATTTTTGTATCCTAGAGAAATTTTTTGAACAGTTTGTTGGAATGAGCGTTTAATATATTTTACGCTACATCTTTTCATTTTTTAAATTTCTTTTAAAATGATAATTTGAAAATTTTGATTTATTGTCTGAATTCTTCGAAAATATTGTTTAACGAACATTAATATCTTTTTCCATTTTCCACCTTTCCACATCTTTTGCTTCTTTTTTTCTCCAAAATTTCGATTTCAAGCCATGACTGAAATATTTTTTCTTCATCATAACATATATATGTGGGTTCAATTGCAAGCAGTTAGCAAATTAAATTAGCGTATCCAAACCCTTTTGGACCTTTTGAGTCTCATCAGTGGGATGCAGTTAGAAACTCCCATTGGTGTGAATCGACAGCGTCCAACTGATGGAAAACTGACCCTAAGAGGTCGAAACTGGTCTTGGATTTTTTTAGGCATGTATGATACCGCTAATCGAATGCGCTAACTGCTTGCAATTAAACCCACAAACATATACCTTATATATATATGACTCTTATCATGACTTGTTAATTTGTTTTTAAGGATCTTTTTATAATGATGATAATCCTGATAGAAGGTTTTCAAACAATCAAAGGCAAGGGGTTAGTGTTTTGAGTATGAATTCAAATCACAACTCTGAAAATAAAGCTTCATCGGAAATTGGTCCCAATAGTAATACAATTTTTTTTGAAATCTCATTTTCCATTGCTTCTGTGCTTTTACAGTACCAAAGTTGTTTAATTTCCCTCCTCCCTTTAATGACTTAATTTTTATTCTTCCTTTTATCTTTAAGGAATTAGCTCATTTCCGAGCGATGGTATTCCTGATAGAAGATATTCAAACGCTCCAAATAAAGGAGTTAGCGTTCTGAATATGGATTTATCTGAAAACTCCCAGAACAGATCTGCATCAGAAGGAAATTCCAATGGTAATGAAACTTCTGAAACATCTCTTTTAATAAAATCAATTTTTTTGAGATGTGAAATATTTAACCTAATTATTTGATTTATGATTACATTAATTAATTTCAGACTTTGTTTTTATTCACACGCATGTGTTTCCATCTTTTATTTATGCTTTGGGCAAAATACGATATTACTTTGAGAAAAGGTAATTATATTGATTTATATAAAATATTTATGAACGGAGTTTTATTCGATGAAATAAAAATATCAGAAATCTAAATACATGCTGATCATATTTCTATTAATAAAAAAAACTATTTGTTATTCTTAAGGGATGCCGACGATTTCTTGATTTTGGTTTTTTTTTAATCAAATTACATCTTTGCTTTTTTTTTGCAGGAAGTCTATTAAGTATTTCCAATTATATATCTTTCATTTTATCTAAGGGTAATTTGTTGAAGTTGGAAATTTGTTTTTCCCCATTTTTAACAAATCCCATCTATTATACTGTAAGAATTCTTTCGGAAGATAAGGTTGGTTATTTATAACCTCCCAAGTTTTTATTTGAAAATGTAATTTTTATCCCTTTTTGTTTTGCTAAAGAAACTTCGTCTAACCGAAGCAAAGATACTACCGATGGATATTCCGAGAAAGCACGAACTTCTATTTTTGGTTCAGCGAAACCAATCGACATTATTCCTAAACAAGATCCAATCGAACCCAAAAAACAAAATGAAGAGGAGGAAAAAAATGTTGAAAAGTCGCGGTATTTTTGCATTCTAACCTTGAAACTATTTTTACCTAACTTTCTAAAATACATTTCTGTTCATTTCTTTGATTTGATTGATACACGGTTCTCTTTATCTTGAAATAAAGATATACCTTCATTTTAAAACTTATTATAATAGATCATTTTTGCATGTCAAAATTTCCAATTATGGCATATTTGGTTTTAATATTATTTTAAATGTACTAATTTTTTACAATGATTTTGAATGATATCTGTTATCCTTCTTTATGTGAAGTAAACTAATTTTCATTTTTAGGAAATAAAACGATAATGGAAATATATTTGAGGTTTTAAGATGAACTATCATTAAATAAAAAATTATTTGTATCTAAGAAAAAATGAAGGATCCCCGAATAAGTTAGTACAAAGGAAGTTTATCTATAGCTGAGTTTTTCCTGTTATCTATTGCTTTACACATGTTTCGAAAGGAGAATAGCAGCCTTATACTACGCACACTGTTGGGTGTAACATATTCTTTTTTATGTAAGCTAAGGGTAGTAATTAGTGATGGGACGATATCAACGATTCCTAGATTATAAATCGTATATCCTAGGGAGAACATATATATTCATATCATGTATATATGGGATGGAGTCAAATTCCAGGGGTAGATTGTTCCTAGCCTAGCATGCCCTAAATTGTGTATATCTTTCTTAACCCTATAACATGTAACAAATATTATTTATTAATAATATATAAGATATTGCATGCCTTCAAACGCTTCTATTTTTGTAGCATATCTCTTGTAGAATCATATTCTTTTATTTAAGAACAAGCTACATTCCGTCGTGCTGGTTTTTTATCCTGGTTTTCTTCCTCCGAAGAATTCAAAGGTTTTTTTACGGTTAGGTGGTGCTCTGGCGATCAGATTCTAACTTTGTTAGTAATCAAGCTATGACTAGACATTAAGATTGTTTCCCAAATTGGGAGCGTTCATGTTAGGTTTGTATCGTTCACTCAGCTGTATTTATATATTTGTAACATACATTCTTTTAAAATAATATATATAACAAGGTATAGCTATGCAGTAACAAGGGCCATAATGTGTTTAGTGGGATGGAAATCCAGGTAGACCTGGACTCAGCATTCCGGGCGGGCAACGATATCCGAAGAGATGAGTGCTAACGTCAAAAACTAATTAATTAATTAATTAATTATAAATCGCGATTCCGATACCGATTAATAATTGCCTTATGTGTAAACTTATAAATTTATTTTAATCATCTTATGTGTTGGAATTTGGAACATCAATAAAGCGAGTTTTAACTTTTTTAAATACTCTTAAAAATAAAAAGAATCGTTACTGTGGTATCGGAATGTTATGACGAAATTTTCCGATATTTTAAAAAACACGATTCTCACGATTTGCAATTCCGATTTATCGTCCCATCACTTGATCTAATTGTTTTATTAACACATAAAATCAACGGTAAATTGCATAAACAACGATAATTGAACACGTGTGTATCTGTTGGTATATGACATATACTTTTGTAGCGACACGGAAATGTACATTTCGTTGTAAACAAGCGTTTTCATAACATGTTATTTTGCAATTAGCGAGTTCTTTGTAAAGGAGTTTTAATATTCGTTGTTTATGGTAGGGGTATTTTGTACCGAGATTTCTTTTCTTTGTATTTTTGTTGTTTTTGGTCCCCAGATTACGCTATTTCATTATTAGCGTAATCTCTCAGATTGAGTCGGTATTTCCTTTGCAAGGAAGTGAATTACAAGGAAGGTTTCTTAGTATCTCAATGCTTGCATTGCCGTAATTCCACTATACTTATAATATTTGTTCAAATTTCCAAAGGCGAGCCTCAGTATGGTCGAATGGGCCCGCGCCTTCTTTTGAAACAGTGTGCTGCATCCTTGCATGAATAAAGATCTGAACATATTTTTTAACCTAACTTGTTTTATGATGAATATAGTTAGTAAAAACAAAATATAGACGCGACTCTTTTAATATGATCCTATTTTTTTGAAACTGCCATGCAAGCTGCAAAACAAAAGCTTTGCTTGGTCTTAAAGAACCACTCCTCTGGACTATAAATGTCTTCTTTGCTTACAAGTTCTTTCTTTATATTGCTTTTAGAGTGTCTATTTTTGCAAATGCTGTTCCCACAGATACTGGGTTAGATAAAGAGGAGGTAATCCAAGAAGAAAAATGTGTAGAAAGTGTCTCCAAGGGGTATTCCTTTACTTTTTCTACATATGATTGCGAGCACTTTCTTCATTATTGTCGGAACTACTTGAAAATGAAAACATGGCGATCTTTACATATATATATATACACTGATTTATTCAGGAGGCATTGGGGCACAGTCCTCTTTCTTAACCCATTTACGACCAATGTTCCTATTTTGGAACATAAGTAATGTCATCTTCGTCTGCTTTTTTCAATGACTTTGAATATAAATCGTCTGCGTTTTTTTAGATGTCTGCTTTGCTTGGTCTTAAATGGGTTAAAATGAAGTATGATTACTTTATATTTGTTTACTCTTCAGCTTATTTGAAATAGTTATTTTTGTAAATGGAAATATATTACAAATTCAATGTAATACGAATGGTGTTTTACAAGGCCAACTTGATTAGTAGTTATGATGATAAAAAAAATTTTTAAGCAATCACAAAGTTTTTGTATGCAACTTTTTGGTGATTTTTGCAAATTAAAATATTGCGCTTTGTGCATTTAACTCTTGTTTTCCAATCCTCTTTTATTGGATAAAGTTTACATCTAGGAATTTTATTAGTTGTTGAATTACTTGAATCTTTTTGTTCTGCAGAACGGGATGTTTCTACAAAAGATTAAATAAAATTTTTAATATTTCTTGGAACTTTTTGATGTTTGTTGTTGTTGTTAGCCCCTAGATTATACTATCTATATATGAGTATAATCTATCAGTTCAAAACAAGGCTTTGTTTAAAAACTGATAGAGTATTTCCATAAAAGCAAATACTCTCAGGGAAAAGTGTAGAATTTTGTTACACTTTCGCAGCAGCAGCGATAAACCAGTGTAATTTCAGGCAACTCGCAAAAATCCACCATAAGGTACTGCTGGCTTTTTGATGTGTGTTCTTCTTTTCATATGTTAAGACCCAGTTCCTTACCAAGATTCCGTAAAACTTTTGAAGAAGGATTGTTAAATTTATATGCTACATGAGCATATAATTCCTGCATTCTTATATAAGCCATAAGAGATACATATCTTACACCTTCTTGCAACGTTATATTTTGAACTTAGTTGATCCACCATGTCAAAACCGTACCTTGTTTCACATTATAAAACATTATTATTCAGGCTTTTTTTTCTGTAGTACATTTTTATCATGATGCAATATAGAGAGAAGAGTAACAACTTTATTTTTTTTAGGAATTCAGGACACCTAAGTTAAATCTAAACATTGATCACATTGAAATTTGCACCATGCTATTTCATAAATTTCCACATTAGCGTTCTTTGTATTTAGTTTTTGAGAAAAGATGGGAGATATATGTCATAGTAAAGTGTAATATATATCTTATCACTCTTCACTAAGAGTTTTCTTGCTTTTTGTCGTCTACAAGTTTATTTTTTTATTGTGCCAGGAGAGTGTCTATTTTTGGAAGTGCTGTTCCCAAAGATATTGGCTTAGAAAAAGAGAAGGAATTGGAAGAAGATAAATTGGTTGAAAGTATCTCCAAGGGGTATTCCTTTACTTTTTCTACATATGATTGCGAATACTTCCTTCATCCTTTTTGTGTAAGAATAATTACTTAAAATCTCCTTGTTTATAAAACATGTATGCAGACTTTTGAATCAATCAAACATCATGCCAAGTTGCTCTGAAATTTCTATCGAACATATTTTACAGACGATGCGTGAGAGCTATATAATAATAATCCATTGCTTCAATATGCACACAATAAATCAGCAATGTTTATCACAGTGTCTCGTAGTATTTTTGAGCAAACACATGTTGATGATCCACTAGATTTTCTCATCTGTCACAGTGATTCTCTTTCTCTCTGCTAAAACTCAATCATTCACTCGAGCTCTCTTCTTTCATTCAAGCCCTCTTCTCTTGTTAAGCTCTCCTATCTCATTTAGCTCTCTTCTCTCTAGTGACGTAGCTAGGCTGGGGCATGAGGGGCCGTGCCCACACTCCTATGTACCGTATGGTGCCCCCATGCAACTTATGCGATATAAGTTTTTGAAAATTTCTAAAGTATAAATAATGTTGAGCAAGTTTTTTGTTTTTAAATTGTGCCCCTTCTATCAACTTTTTTTTGGCTACACCACTCCTTGTGTCTAATTTGCATTTAGAGTTAAATTAAAATAGTTTTCAATCGTGACAATTTTATATAAATGAATATTGTTAGACTCGCGCTAAGAATTTTTTTCAACAAAAGTCACTTAATCTTTATCACTACGTTTGCTACATTTGTAACATTTGAAAATTTATTTTTTTCAAGTCAAGAAATTTTTTTTAATAGTTATTTGGGTATGAATATTTTGATTATCTATTCACTTTAAAAGCAAGAATACTCTATTTGCTTAATATTTCGGCAGAGATATTTTTTATAATGTTCGATTGTTAAATTTTATAAGTAACACTGTACATAATCAAATCACTTTTTTAAGAAAATTAGTTGATTATTATAATAAAAATATAATATCGAAACAAAATGTTTCAGTTGTTAAAAATGTACTCGATCTATTTATGACAGCTGTCAAATTTTATTTGTAGACAAATATTCAAAAAACGCAATGATTTTCTTTTCTCGTATACTTTGATTTATGTTAGTTTGGTCCTCGAACATTTCGCCCCATTATTTTCATAAGACAGTTCGTCCCATGGACAATTCGCTCCATTATTTTCATAAGACATTTTGTTTCATGAACAATTCGCCCCGTTATTTTCATAAGACATTTTATCTCATGCAATTTGTCAGGGAGCAAATTGTCTATGGGGCGAAATGTCTGTCGACCGTTATTTAAATAATTTTTTAATTATAAGGGCTAGCTACTTAAAGGTTGGCTTTTGCTGCTTATAAAAACTTGAAAATATCAAATAAACTCTAATTCTTTATGCCTCATATTATTTTGAAATTATTCTGAGAACAGACGGTTCCATTTAATAGTGAAAATTGCTTTATTAGTTTATTTTGTTTCCTTTCTCTCTTATGTTAATTATGTAGCAAATTTTGAGTAAAAGGTAAGGTGCAGCGGATGTATTTTCATTGACCAGGCACTGATGTACCGCTTATGTCAAACTATTAACAAATTCGTATCGATGAGGAATCGAATCCAGAGGCATCCGTGCTATGTCAGACTTTTTTCCTTAAAAGTTATTATAAAAGGCAAATCATTGCAAAATGTTAACAGTTATTTTACTTTTTGTAGCTTGTATCAATTTAGCTTTTAAACTATTTTTGAATGATACTGAGTAAAATGAAATAATGCGATCTTAATTTTTTGTTTTATTTTTGTTTGCACAATTATAACTTCATTTTATACCCTTGCCCCTCAATTCCAGCAGATCATAAATGAGATTTTGGGCAGTGAACGCAATTCTTGCTATAAAGGAAAAATCCTATGCCATTAAAACTGTCAATACCAAAGGAATTTTTTAATCCTCAACTCTATATGTGTGATATACATATAATGAATTGGAAACAAAACCGAATTTATTTCTTCTTTATTCTAAAAAGTATAGACGATGTTTTGAAGAAACGCCTGCTATGGTACGTTAGAAAAGAAAGTTGTACGAGCATCTTTATGCACTATTGAAAATTCGTGGGTATCTAAAATATTGGCAGATTTGATGGAAAATTGAAAAAATGTTGCTTTGCTTCGCATCAGTTTTTCCTATCAATCAAATTATAGATTTATATTTAGTTCATTCGAAAACTCGAAATTGATTCACGAAATGTTGAAAAGCATTCGTTTGATTCAAACCTACGACGGTGTATATCTTTTTCACGAAAAAAATATACTGTTCACAGTTATATATACGAAAAAAACTAAATTGAGATAAACATCGAAGCTGTGAGTCGTTTCTTGATCGGATTCCCTTCCTGACTTCAACCTGATTGCATCAGATTAAACAACAGAAATTCTATTTGGGTACATCGGGAATCGAACATGAGCCCTTCGGAATGAAATCCAGCAGGTCTTTTACCACCATGCCACTTCGCTCCTCACTAAAAGGTGCAATAATTTACAGCAAATTGATATTTGCGTTGAGAATTTTCTGATTTCGTAAAAAAATCACATAATAAGCTCTGCTGAATTGTGTTCATCAAATCTAAGAATAAGATTAAAAGGCTTAAAAAATTTTTATTTTAATTAATGTCAAAATTAAGAGAGAAAATGTGTACTATTTTTAAAAACTTTGAAATAATCTAAATACTTTAATGTTTTTTGTAAATTAGTTATTAAAATAATTTGATTTTTCATGTTCTATTCGAACCTATCGTATTTATTTATGCAATAAACTATACGGATTTATATTTTTAACGTGTGTAGAGTTAGCGTCTTCGGAATATCAAATCCACTGGAAACAGAGACGAAAGATCCAGGCGTGAAGCAGAGTGAAGCAAACAGGTACACTTCTTTGCTGTTTATTATTTGTTTTCATACGGTTAGATCGAAAATCCAATTCTTCTCATTTCCAACGCCTGAATCATTAGTGCAGATATTTATAAATATATTATACTACCAAAAATATTACTTGAAAATTTTTATGGAAACAAACTATAATAATAATCATACGCATACATTTATTTTCTTTCTCACTAATTTATAGTTTAACTTATGTTTTCTGAATGTTCAAGTATATATTCGCTTATTCAAGGTCCTATAATTCTTAAATTGAAAAATGAATGTAAAATTACCTTTCTCCAAATCAAACACCACCGGCTTTATGCGTGTTTCCCAACATTTTTCAATTACACTAATCTAACACATCCCACGCTCTTTTCTACAGATGAGAGATGAAATAATATTAATATAGCGATATAATGGGATATAGAGATTGTGCAGTTGCTAATATAATTTTGTTTTTAGCATCTAAAAAATTTTCTGGCTACGTTCCTCTATATGTTCTGTATATATTTTTTTGCACACACATATTTATATATATACGTGTGTGCGTGCATGTATATATTCAGTAGAAGCTCGCGTTTCCTAACAATCCACGTCGCCCAAACAAAATATCGCGTAGCCATGCTTTCAAATTTTCTCGCTTCCCTAATAGAAAATCTCTAGCCACAACAGCATTCAGCTTTTTGCGTTATTAGCCCAGGGTTATTAGCCATAGCTTACTCACATTTTATGCCGTTTGACTATGCTTTAAGAAGTACCAAAAGTTCAGTTGACATTTTTGGTAGTGCTAAACCCGTGGACACTCTTTCTAAGGAGCTGGAAATGGGAAAGTCGCTCGTGGATAACGCTAGAATCTATCACCGAGACAACACTAGCCAAATCTCACAAGCACCAAGAAATACTAACAAGTTCCTTTTAAATATCTCTTATTTGACTAAAAATCTACAATAAATGTTATAAAGGAAATTTTATCTTAACTTTATCATATTTTTTTTAAGGTGACCCTACCATTTTGTGTTTATCCTAAATTTTGACGTTAGATTCGAAAATACTGAAATTAGCCTCAATATCACGACTTACACATTCTTTCCTGTTTGTTTGACCTGAAATTTTATTCACTGCCCTAAATTCATCCCCTTCCATACACAATATGCGAAAGGAATATAAGAAGTATTTTAGCTATTTCAGAGTGGGGAATAGTATGATCCCAATTTAACTTATTCTTCAAATTTTAAGTCAATTAAATAAATGATCATTTTATCCCTATGAAAAAGATTAAATATTGTAGGGAAGAATAATCCAAATTTTTTAAAGCTATACTTAAATTATTATCCTAATTTAAATGCAAGAAAAAAGTCTGAATTACAAGATAACTCAGTCGTAAATGTAGTGCAAGAATTTTAAGGCTGAAACAAAAAATTGTAATAACACTTAAAATTCTGATTTTAAGCATTTTTTTGTTTCTATAATTACTGTCTTTAAGTTTCGTTGAACATTGGTGTCCACAGAAAGTCAACAGAAAGTTAATTGAGTATATATTTCAAAATCTAAAAACAAAGTCATTAGAACTCTTACCTATAATTTACAAGTGTACGCGCTTGTGGTCAAACATATATATTGTGAAGAGAGAATCAGCTTCTTACTACGATTAAATCCGAACAGATACCTCCAACCATCTGAAAGCTGAATTCTTCAATAGCTATCTCCTTGATGAAACTAAAAATCCATCTTCAATTACAAAACATCTCATAGACAAAGAAGCGTGTCCAAAAAAATATTAAACCGAAAGATTTGATGTTATTATATCCTCCAGCAAATTTTTATTATTATTTTGTATTTATTCTTTATATTTTTCTTTTATATCCTTTTCCCTCCAATATGATAATGTCTTTTGAAAGTTTGCTATTTCATTTGTTCTCTTGATTTTTATTGTCTAGTTTATTTTAACTGTAGAACACTGGCGAAAATTTAGGAAGATTAACTTCGTTTAATGAATGAAATTTTTTACAACTTTATTCCCCTTTAAAATTGTACACACCGAAGATATTGTGAAAAATAACTAATCTATTTTTTTGAATATGTGCCACAAAATGAACATGGATTTACGAAGTGTTAAATGCTAGGAAATGTTTGTGAAACCATAGTTCTGTGAAATACATTAGTTTAGATTCAGAAGAAATTAAGACTAAAAAAGCATCATTTCAGAGAGATTTTAAATTTTGTTAAAATCACGTACTTTTTTTCAATTAACTAGTAACGAATGCGGTGATAACTTTTTAGTAGAATGAATAGCTACAACAACAACAATTCCCTAAACTACCAAAATGGCGGACCTGGAGGAGGAAGTGGAATGCGATCCCGATCCCGTGATGTCTACCAAGATTCCGCTCCTGTTCACAACCGATTCCCCAGAAACTCCTATTCCTCAAACACTCCCAACTACTACAGTAAGAAAACTACTTTCCTAACCCTCCCCCGTTTATTTTCGTTTCAAGATAGATCAATATTTCTCTTAGTTTTTCAAATATCCTTTTATCAATTCCTGTAATGTGCCTTATAGACTACTCCATTTTCAAATGAAATGCCTATTCGCCCCCAACAATTTTGGTTTTTTTTAAACTCTAGTGTATATGCGATATGCAAATTTAATAAAAATATTTTCGCTGGAAGTATAGTATTTAAATTTCACCAATTTTGTAAAAAAATATAAAGTAGTCTTATAAACTTAGGTATGCGCTGAATACACTCTATTTTAAAGGATTGCTTGAATATTTGGTCTCCCGTGGTATCTCCAGACCAGTAATTTTAAAAATTGCAACAAAAATCCACCCACCCCAATAATTTTGAGGATGTGCGCCACTCGTATATTGTTATAGGATCTCCAAAATTCAAATGCAACAAGAAAAACAGAGTATAGATAAATTTCATTATTAAAAGGATTTGTCTTCAAATTTGTACTCTATTTCATGCTCTCTTTCAATAACAATAATACTTAAGTCGAAAGAACGATTATACAATAAATTTTTGGTAATTTTTTAAGCATATGCATTTTGACATTTTTATGTATATGGAGCCGAATAATCGTAGTTGGGTGTTTTTCACCGAACTCTTCAACTCTGTTTGACCATATGTGCTTTTATCCGTTCTTGAAGACAAAATATAACTCACTCCTAACGATGATACGATGCTGTCATTCATACAAAGATAAATGATATTTTTTGCATTCAAAAGTTCGTGAAGAATGAAAATGACGATAAAATTTTAATTTTATGTTTTACTAGTACTCATTCATTCCATGATTTTTTCCGATTTTAGGAAACCAAGATCATTACGATTCAGGACCTCAACAAGGACAGAGCTACAACAAACAACGCTATAACTCTTCTCAAGCATATTCCTATCCAAATTCCCAAGGCAACCCGCCTTATCACAGAAGAGATAGTGTAAGGCTTTGCTCTGCTTTTCTTTTTGTTCATCCGTTGCTTCCTAAATTTTGATTTAAGCAAGAGTTTTACAATATTAGCTATGATCATCAAATCAATCCTAAGTAATCAGTAAATTATTTTTTTCTCAAATCTTAATCATATTTAAAGCAGCTTTTTTAACAAGTTAATTAATTGGAATTTTTTAAAAGTTAAGTTATATTTTGGTCTTTTTTTTTACAAATTAAGTTTTGGATTTTTACAAAAACTGAAAAAATGAGAGAACTTTCTAGCATTTTTTTTAGAACTTTCATAAAACGGACGCTTTTTAGTTCATTGTCCCTAACTGGTTAAAAGAAGCACTCAGAAACTTGTCTATATATATCACTTATTAGAATCAGGGTAAAACTGGATAATTTGTTTTAGATGCAGAATGCTAGATCTGATGGAAGTCATCAACACTTTCAATCATCAAGCGATCAATACCACAGAAACATGAACAACAATACAACTGGTAAACGTAAAAATTATCGCAACACTTTTTAAAACTTATTTACCTCTTTTTTCTTTGCAGAAATGAAAAATAGAAATCCTACATCATCATCATCATCTGCTTTTTCATCGTAAGATCTTTTGTTTTTTATTTCTAGCACTAACGCCCAAAGAATTGAAATCTGGAACATTGATAATCCTGGGAAATGATTTATTTAAAAGAAGAAGAAAACACACACAATATATAGGAAGCGGCTTTTAAGGTGTGAGAAAGCAAAATAATGTTTGCACCGTATTATATAGCCATGTATGATTACCGTGCGCGTATTTGTCTCTGGGTGGAGCGTCAGCTTGAAGTTTTAGAAGAAGAATCGAGAACTTTCTTTCGTAGGAAAGAAAGTGACGCTGTGCAGGTATTGCGTAGCTGGCAGGACGAAAGGAAGCAAATCATTCGTATTGATTAAGAAGTCGGAGATTCCATTCAGGCCCGCGATCGCTATGAACACCTGAATGGAGGTCTTGGGATTTGTAGCAGTAATCTTTGGAATGTGTCTTCTGATTTCTTCAGTCCTGAAGGATTGGGAGGAGAGGAAAGAAAGAGTAGTTTGTATATAGTTCAACATTCGTTGACGTTGGGGAATTCCTCTCTCTGAAGTTGACAGTGACACTCAAAAAATGAAGTGACATCAGTTATGAGACTCACAAAAAGAAATGAATTTGATGCTGATTATATAGCTTTGTGGGACTCCTTGAATGTGGCGATTACTTTTGAAACAAACTGAAGGATGCCAGAGCTAAAGCTTGCCCCATCGGCAGGACTTTAACTTTGTACGTAACGTTGTTTGCCCTAAAACAAAAGAGGTCCTGGTTATTTAATTGAGCGAATGCTGTAAAAGACGGAAGAAATCGACTGTAATTCCAAAAGTTCTTAATTCTCGGCCAGCTTGAGTGGCGCAAAAAGGGATCTTATGTTATGCAAGCCTTTGGGAGGGCTGAAAACTGGGAAAATAATTCTAGGCGCACCCGTTCCCGGGCAGGCGTGAATCTAGAAAAACTACTATAAGGAAGACAACCTTGCTGGTTTTCTTCGCCTTGTCTGATTTGGGAGAGAGGGCGCGATCCAAGTATTATGCGTAGGCTTACAACCTGTGTTGAGATCGAAAGAAGACAGCTTTGCGATGTTCTTATAAAAACTTTTAGTGATGTCCTTATAGCAAGATTGGCCGTCCGTTGTCCCGTCATTCTGACAACGTGTCCAAAGAATCACCAGAGTTGTTTTCCGCGTATCGAGAAGATATTAAAGCTAAACTTGTAATTTAACGTCAATGTCTGAAGTTTCAGGTTGTCATTCTTTGTAGATTCCATATAATTTAATCCAAAAAATCTTGAAATGAGGAAGGTAGTTCTGGTAACAAGTTAGGACCAATAGAACTTCCATCATTTCCAAAGAAGGCCATGAGATGTGATGGCTAGTAGATTCTTTTAACTACCCATTTAAAACGGTCTTCATCGCCCGACAGAGAAGACACACTACCAACTCCAATGAGCATTATGGATTATGACAAAACGTGGAAAGGAGGAAAAATTATAATAAAAAAATTAGTTTAACATATTTTTCTATAGTAGGCCTTTTACGATATTGCAAACATTAATGCTAAATCTTTTTCAATATTAAATGACCATATGATATAGCATTCCCTTTTAAATTTATAAATATACGCAAATGAAAAAAAATTGTGAAGCTTGAAACCCCTTCATCATAACATATTTGTCATGTAACTTCTAGTAGATAAAGTTTTCCATCCAAAAATGTGCGTGTAGGAGTTAAGAATAATAAAAGGAAACAAGAATGTGCAGAATTGTAATCAATCTGCAGATGAAGAACTGGGCAGATTTGTAATCAATCATAACACATTTGGCAATGTAGCTTCGAGGAGATGAGTTTTATGGCTGCAGATTTGTATAAAGCAAAAAATTTCAAATTGTATGTAAATTTTCGGTGGAATGTCCATTCGGCTATATGTTAGGTCACGCTATTAAATTTATAAAATTCCACTGAAAATGAAAGCAGGCGTTTAACTTTTAAAAAATTCATCCCTTGAAGGGTGGCTGACATTTCAAAAGTTTCATCCCTCACGTGCTTATTTTTCTTTTTAAGATCTAAAAGTTCTTCATCCAAGTCCAGGAAAAAGGCCTCCAGTAACGTAAGGCGACTTTTTATTTCATTCTTTTATACGCACTTTTCACATGTTTATCTTTCAAAACGTTTCTTTTTAGAAAATCATAACCGATAGCAATAGATATAACGCGTTAACTGAAACGGAAGAGCTTATTTAATAATTATATATAAACTTCCATATGTTAAAATTTTTCTTTTTTGTTAACTTATTTATACTTTACTATATAATTTTATATTTATTGATGAAAATGCCCTTGTTTAAATGTTTACATATGTGTTTGTATATATGTACCTAAAATGTTAGATTACATCCTTATTTGTATATTTGCGTACGCATATAATGAATGTATTTAGTACTGCTATTCAAAAATGACAATGATTTCTGAAAAACATACACGATATAATGCTATCTGACTTTTTCCCTAGTGATTGCTCTTTTGCTAAGTGAAAGGACATGTGAGTAAAATATACTATACCTGTGTTTCTTTATTTATATCCTGCTTGCTCCCCCCACACTCCCCTGTTCAATTCTTTTTAAATGAAAGATATATTTACTTTTTTAATTATTTCAAAATTTCATTTTATGCTTTTTCTTTCATACTTTTAAAGCTTTTTATCTTGATTATTATAACATCCATCATTCACTTCATCATCATCAACAACAACAACTCAATTAATTCATCATGAAAAAAGAATTCTCTCGACGCTGCTTAAAAGATTACACGCTTTGAAATTTTAACTAGAAGTGAACTTGGTGAAGAATTGTTACATTCTCAAACCATTTACCGCAACATAAACACTTGGCTCACGCAAATATTGTTTACTTTTAAGTTTGTATTAACCACTTTGTTTCATAAACTATACAGTTCTTTGATTTTCAATTTTTAGAAGAAACTAATAAATTTTGTCAGTTACCTTGTTTTTCACATATTGTAAAAGCTTGGATTGGCTTTGCCATTGCATGCCTCAATCTTTTTAAAGGGGAAAATCTCAACGAATTGCTCATTAGTGAATTCAGAAGCGAACTAGAAATGTTTTAGTGAATAGGGTTTTAACTTTCTTCCTGTCCTGAAATTTTTTATATTTGTTTAAGTTTCGATTAACTAAAGAAAATACAAAACATTAGTAAGATCCAATATGATAAACTTGGATAAGGCTTATTAAAAATACTCGAGAAAATTCTTAAAGAAGACTGACTGACATGCAATGCTTTTGGCGCTTAATTTATGCCATTTTTAATTCTATTTGGTCCTTTTGCAATTCTATCTGAATTCATTTTTTTGATTTTGTAATGCTTACAGCAATAAAATTCTGAAAACACATGTGATTATTTAGTTAGAATTGCAAAAAGACAAAATGGAATTGCATACGGGCAAAATAGAACTAAAATGGTGTATATCTTAATTTTGTAACTGAAAAATTCGTTTGGAGTAGAGTGATATTAGAAGAATATTTTTTAAATTTCTAAAAAAAAATGTAAATATTTAATTTTTCGCCAAAACAAATAGCTTTAGTTCAATTTCATATGTTTAAAAATATTAGTCCTTTACAAACATTCCTTAGTTATTTATTGCCACTTTCAGATAAATATTTGACACCCATCTTTCAGTATCTATTGGGATCATCTCAGCAGCACTTATTGATTATAATTAAACTATACAGGAGTCGCGATACCTGTCAATTAGCATATTAGAACAAAATTGTACATTTTTGGAATTTTGAAGTTTATATAAAGAAGAAGGAAATTTATATAATCAAGTTTTGTATAAGATAAGAAAGAGCTTGCTTGCATAACTTATTTTTAGCTTAACTGAAAATAGTCTTTACGCTATTATCAATTGCGTAGACAAGAATTTGACCCAATGGTGGACCAAAAAATTGAAGGGGACGACTTTATAAGGGCTTTATCTCTCAATTATAAATATACCATATGATTTGTTTTAATATGCTTTAGTGATTTTTTAGGTTTCAAACACTTTTTTTTTTAACAAATTCATCAAATGAACTCCTCTCTCTGTGTTCGAAAAATAACTTAAACAGATTTTACACGCTCTCAAAGCATTCTAATTAAAGAATCTTGATGATCTTGGCTTTTTTAATCAGTGTCTTGTATTTTATTTCCTGGTGATATGAACAGATATTTAGCCTCAATTTTTCTCAACCCACTTTAAAAATTTTTTCTGATGACATTTTTTGTGATGTTCATTGTCCAATTACAAAATGTTAACCACTTTCCGCACCCAAAAGACTCTCTACGGAAAAAGATGAACACATTGAATTTAAAATTATTTTGATAGTTACTAAACTTCACATATTCGCATCTGTGACAGTTTTGATAACTCTGATCTATTCAAAATTTAAAATATTTTTCATTTGTAAAAGAGGAACTTGTTTTTCACTGTCAAAATCTTTATTGAAGCACCCAATATTAGATCATTACACCACTTTCTACAGGGTTACCACAATTTTCAAAAGTCAGGGAATTTCAATGACTTACCATAAATTTTCCATTTCCCAATTTTTTACTGTTATTTTAATTATTTTAATTTTAGTTATTAAATTTCAATTTTATTTTAGAAAATAAAATAATGCGTTTGTTTCATGTAATCCGAAATTATAATGTCTCAACCGATCTTTTTTAATAATTTATGGCTAGATCCAAAAATAGAACCTCAATTAGCATCTTGGTTGTCGAAAAAACAAAGTAGCAATAGAGAGGCGTATTGTACCATCTGCAAAAGGTCTATTTCACTCGGTAATATGGGAAGAGTCGCTCTGAATTCCCACATGAAAAGGAGAAATTATAATACTCTTTTTGAGGCAAAGCAAGGTCAGCCATCTATTTTGAGCTTTGTCAAAAGTACTCCCCCATCCTCGCAAGCTTCTGTCCAAGAAGAAATATCAGTATCAAACTTTAATGTTGCAACTAAAATCGTTAATATAAAAGATCTAGAGGTATGCAAAGAAGATTTGACTAGGTCTGAAATTTTATGGGTTCTTTTTGTGATTCAGTCCAATTTTGCGATGAACTCCTGTTCATCCATCAGTGAAACTTTCAAATTGATGTTTCCAGATTCGAAATTAGCGTCTTGTTTCAAAGTTGGAAAAACCAAGTGTGGATATATCAGCAATTACGGCCTCATTCCTTATTTCAATGATATTTTAACTACCAAAATCAAGAGCTGTGGAGATTTTGTTATTTGCTTTGATTAGGCGTTGGATAGGGTATCTCAAAAAAATTTGTTGGATGTGTTTGTGAGATATTATGACAGGGAATGGTACTTGGTGTACAATATTTCGACAGCGCTTTCCTTGGTCTGGCATCAGCAAGTCATATATTGGAAAATATTAATCATGTTTTGAAACCTCTTTTCACAAACAATCTTTTGCAAGTTTCAATGAATGATCCAAACGTAAATTTGTGATTTTTGAACACCAAAGAAAGGAAGATGGGAGAATAAACAAGCAACTCATAAATATAGGAGTATGTGGACTTCATGTACTGTATGGCGCTCTGAGAACCGGTATGAATTCATCAAGATGAAATATTAATACGTTTTTACGCGCAATTTACTATCTTTTCCATGATTCACCTGCACGCAGGTCAGATTTCACTCAAATCACAGGCTGCTCCAAGTTCCCCATCAAAAATTGTCCCGTCCGCTGGGCCGAAAACGTATCATGTATCCTCATCTTTCCAATTATCACTAATTCATTCATATCATCATTATTTTCGCCCATCATATAAAGAACTTTAATTTTTAAAAATTTTTTTGCTAAGTTGTAAGTTATAGATAACATAATATATGGGTGAAAGTCAGATATAGAATAGTTTTATGAACTAAAATTAAACTTCCTCAATTTAACGCCATATTTTCTATCGTCCCAGAGATGGCGGTAAATCGAGGGAGCCCTTTGTAAAAAGCTTTTTTTGTTTTTTTTTAAATAAATATTTACATAAATAATTTTTTTAGAAAAAAACTGATTTTCAGGCATACATTTTTCACCCGTATTAGCCAAAATAGAGTATAGAATTAAAATAAACAAAGTCGATTTGGTATAAAAACATGTTTTATTTAAAATTTTGAATATATTTTTGGAGACAGTTTTTAGATGTAAACCACGAATTTGATTGAAGCTTTCAGATATTTTAAAACCATTCGAAAACTGTGTCCAAAAATGAAACCAGCATTTTTCAATTTGGCATAAAAACAGTATTTTATTAAAATTTCAAAATATTTTAGTAGATATTAAACGTAAATCGAACATTTGATTGACACTTTCAGACATTTAAAACCTTTAAATGCAAAAAATGATTTCAGAAATAAAAATTATCATGGTCGAATTGGAATAAATATTCATGTAAAATTAGAGAGAATTTTTTGGGATATAGTTTTCAGACATAAACCGCAAATTTGATTGACACTAGCAGTAAAACCTCTAAATGCAAAACTGTGTTCAGAAATGAATCCATCATGATCTATTTGCTATAAAAACATATTTCTTGTAAAAATTGAATCAATATTTTTGGAAAAAAATTTTAGAACTAAACGCAAATTTGATTGATGCTTATAGGTTCAGACGTAAACCGCAAATTGATTAAAAATTTTGGGGGACGTCATTTATGTATCTTCCCTTATTTTTCATTAATCAAAATTTTGATTGACAATTTCCAAAAAATAGCGATATTATTGATAAAATTAAATATATATAAGTGTTATGCGTCAAAACTGAATTATAAATTTTCAAGGGAGTATCTAACATGGATTCTGAGTTATAAGACCTACGGATAATGTCAAAATTTTGTTGAAAAATGTTAATTTTTGATTATTGACATGAGAGTATTTTCAACTACCGTGAAAATGGTATCAAAATATGCCACTTACAATTGTAGGAAAAGGGATATAATTTATCCAATTTTTTATCTTACTTTTTTGTGAATGGGGTGTAGATACACTGCACTCAGCTATAATTTGATCTTACGTTAGGCAGGTGACAACCTTTTTTTATAGCCAGTGATATCGTTATTATGAAGCATAGAAGAGGTTCTAGTTTTTCAGCGTTAAGAAAGTCGGTATTAGAGTATCAAAAGATTCCTAAATGTTATATTATAGTCTGTAAACCTGTTTATGAACTCAAAATCTATCATATCTAGTATTTCAACAACAAGTTTTTTTATATAAGCAATTCCTCCAGGGCCGGCCTTAGGCCATTGCAACCTATGCGCCCGCAATGGGCCCCTCGCTTCTCATTTTTCATTTTGATGAGATATTGTATGATTTCGCTAAATGCAAGGTTCGCAAAGTAAAGTTACTTTGATCGTCATTTTGTGTTAATGAAAAAGTAATAAAACAAATCTTTTTTTTTTTCAAAATCTTATTTCTCACTTTTAATCTTTTTTCCTGCCCACACTGGGCCCCGCGCACTCCATTTTGCATAGGGCCCCGCGAACACTAGGGCCGGCCCTGAATACATCGTATATGTAACCGGTTCTTTATGGGGGCACTACAAATATACATCTATTATAATTTGCAAATTGTTGAACAGGAGCGGTGTAGATGAAAAGGTTTCCCACTTTTTAGTGAAATTTTAGAGGAAGTGAATTAATACTTCCTCCTGTTCCTTAATTCTAGCTTGGGTTTTATTGTTAGTATTTTTATTCCTTAACAAATTTTTCTATAAACAAACGTAAAATAAGAAGGTAAATTTTGTTAACAAATTAGATCAAGACAATATACCAAAAAATATATATCACCAAAATATAGCACATCGAAATTAAGAGGGTTCATTGTTATTTCAAACGATTTTATCCATTTCAAAAAGTTAAAGGCGATATTATCTTGGAAAAATTCATCTAAAATCAGTAAAAGAAAGTGAATAATTTTTATAGGTTGAAACTTTTGGCATATTTTTTATTTTGTAAATATATTAAATATTGTCTTCACACTGTAGGAATTTGGTATTTCCTGTTATTTGTGAGAAACGTTTTTAGTTAGAATCATATTTGATATGAATGTTTGAATTAAACAATTCGAACTTTTGAAGGCAGTCTACAGTGATTTCAGGACAAAATGAAATATCAATGCTCTGTAGTGACAATCGCTTTCTTTTGTCACGTGATAAAATGTCGAAAATGAAATTAGGCGTGATGCGTGAACACTTGAGTAGGTTGATATTCAAAAGGGATGATGAATGAAAGATCAGTTGTTTCAAATCTTCTAAATCAAGAGAATCGATCCCACATAAGATTAAGGATTTTAAGAGTGGGAAATTTTTTGACATTTGAAAGAGAATATTTGATGAACTGAGATAAAGATGGAAGCACCATCCCAAATTAAGGACTTTCAAGGGTCTGAGAACTTGGGTAAAAAGATTCAAGCCTGAGTTTGTGAGAAAAGTTCCGCGCCAAAGATCGAGGTGTCGTATCTCTTGATTAGAAACAGCTATTTGGGCCATGACATCATCAGAGTTTTGTATCCGCGCACAATCACCAATTGATAGATTTTGCAATAAGATGTTCGCTTTTAACACATCTAAAATCGTATCTTGGGAAATCTGTGTCCTGTACAAGTTGAGAGTTTTCAAATTCTTGCAAGATTTTAAGCTTGAAAAGTCGTTTGGAAGCAAGGAAGTAACAGAGGATAAATCCAAGTGATTCAGATGAGGAGAGGTGGAACATATGGCATCTATACAAGCACCTGTTAAAAAGTTACAAGCGGAAAGGCGAACATCTATCAGGCAGCCATTTATGGCTTTGATAAAGGATATAAAGGCATTGCAAGAGATTTGCCCATAATTTCCGCACCACGACAAGTCTAGGCGGCGCAAATGTGACACTGCGTGTAAAAAGCAATGCAACAAGCATGAATCCGTCACCCTGCTCCAACAAATGCTGAGGTTGAGAGAAGTTAGGCTTTCACGCTGCATCAGGAATGTGTGTAATCGCTTGCAGCATTGAGAGAGGCGACAAAAAGACCGTAAATCCAGAAAGTGCGTGATTCTTTCGATCAAAGAAGGAGAAAGCTTCCAAAGAAAGCAGACTTGATTGCTTTCTCTGTTGATGCAAATTTTTGTACGATGTCGGAGAGATGGTCGTAAAGTTAGGGGATTCATGATTGAGTCTCGAAGTCTGTCAAGCTTCTTAGACTGCTTTTTGTATAGTGGAAAAGGAGGCGTTAGAAAGCCAGTCAAGCAAAGCGCATCAACTTGTACAATCTTAGCCAAGTGTGAGTGAACAAAGATGATACGGAAGAAATTAAATCCCTGAACGTTGCTAGCGAATAAAATGGTGAATGCGCACTGATATCTCCTACTCTCAAAAAACCATTGATGTTGTGAGGTGCAGTTCTCTTTATCCACTAACTGATCGCTACTCAACGAAGGATGGCGGCCTTTAAACCAAATTTGTTTCCAACTTTCGACAATTTCTTTCCTTTCATCGTTAAGCTTGGTAGCGTAAATAGCAAAAATTGCATCAAAGCAAGTCTTATTGCCGAAAAGCTTTAAGCTTATAGGATAAAGGTTCTCAAGGAATAAAATATCCACAAAGTCTTCTCCCCTAAAAGAATCAAAAAAATGCACATTTCTAATTGGTTGGAAATTCATCAAATCAGCATAAAGACGGAGTTGGTATGCGTCCGCACAATCACTCTCAAAATCAAGGTCATGATTGGCGAATTCTTGACTCGGAGGACCAATCAAATTGTTCGCTGTATAAGATATAGACTCGCATCTGCCATATTGCGAAGAGCAGTGATACACATCGGTCACATACTGCGTGACTTCGCTAATATCCATAATACCAGGAATGTTAAAATAAAGGCCCACATTTTATGGTTACTTCCATAGCGAGCACGTCTAAAATATAAGAAAAACAGCTTTAATACAACAACAACCAGTTCTCAAAGAATGAAGTATTTACTCATCATAAGCACAATTGATTCCACTGCCATTTTTAAATGAAACAAGTAATATTATTTATTTGTACAAGGCAAATCAAATGACTTTCTGCCTTATGCTTTTTCTGGGATCAAATGGGCTAATCTTTTTTGGAGCAGAATTTTCAAGACTAATTGTCTGCTTTTTTCAATAGATTTTAATATATTTAAAACAGAGGATTTTCATGTCTAGAGGAGATATTGGTCCTCTAAAAGGTCAATATAAATAAAAAAAATATTTACTCTTCTCATCATTAGTTCAAGCTAACGCAATTTTTTAATAAAATTACTTAAGTCTCATTTGCTTTCTCTGGGATGAATCGGCTCTGAAATAAAGATCTTCGATAAACTGGAAGATTTGGTTAATAGAGTATCTATATTGATTGCTAGTTTTTTGGGGGATTGGCGACTTTACATATACTCGGATTAGAAAAAGTTTTTTTTTTAAAAAAGTGAAAAAAATCGAAATTCAATTTTTCGGATTTATTGCTTTAAAATGATGAAGATTAAATTATTCTAAAAATGGAATAATTTTGAACCAAGTGTATAAAAGATTATAAGACCTCTTAAAGGATTATTCCTGAATAAATCACAAATTATTTTTAATAAGTCCACCGCCTCTCTCCTCCCATGTGGGCGCCATACAATTTTCAACATTAAAATTCAAATTTCTACACCTATAGCATGGCTAGAAAAGATGCATATACCAAAATGCATATCATAAATAAAAAAACTCTAATGCGTTGACAAAATAATGAAATATATGAGTGACTTTATGCGTTTATTCGCATTATTAACGGTACGCGTGAAAATTAGCGGATAATTATTATTATAACCGGTGAGTAAGGCAGACTAATTCATCGTAACCGAAGCATAATTCCCCGGTTAGTTCAAATCGTAAAATGTTTAGCAAAGCATAATAAACTTAAATATGTTGATACTTTTAAATCTTTCCAAAACTACTGTAATGCAATCAGTGTCTTGTGTAATTAAATCTCGTCTTTTCAAAAACGGCATTGAATAATCTCATTTTCATGTTCAAATAAATTTGCGTTTGTTTTTTTCTTTTTCTTCACAAACTATTTTTGTATCTTATGAATATCTATGGACTCAAAATTTACAGGTAAACGAAAATACGGTTAATTACCATCACTAGTAATAATTAATTACGATGTGAGAATAATTCACGTTTGAGAGAGATTCAATTAAGACGCCAACATATGTTTCTTCATATTTATGCTTATATTCAATCAAAAATATTTTCTTAGGGAAATACAAAATTGCACATTTAAAAGCGGATTTTTTTAGTTAAAAGCTGTTTTTCTTTCATTTAATTACAAGTGTTCAAATATTCAGGCTTCAGAAGTCGGAACAAAAAATAGCGATTTAGAACCACGCTGATAATTTTGATACTCAACGACACCAACGTGATTTCTAATAAAACTTCGTCCGCATTACAGTTTGAAGCATGCCTTATGAAAACTCTGGCTACACCAAGCATCGAAAAACTTTTTTAACTGTCGACCCCTTCATAGAATATTTATCTTCATATCAACCCCCGCCCCACATAGAAATGTTTCATAAAAACATTAATCAATGTCCAACAATAAAGGGAAAAAATACAAACCACAAATGTTTCAT